>BHFT01008560.1:0-19231 GCA_004320025.1 Laticauda laticaudata
AGTTACTGCTATTGAACCTGGTTTCACCCAGTCTATATGTGTACTTTTGGTTTTTCTTGCCTAAGTGTAGGACTTTATTTTTCTACATTGAATTTCATTTTGTTAGCTATGGCCCAGTGTCTAAAGTTTCCTGGACTTCCCACAATGTCCCAAACTACAATCCATCCACTTTTCTCCCATCATCACATCACATGGACCAATCACGATCTGTCTCAGTGTAAGATCCTTTTTCTATGCTGCGCCACACTTAATAACTTTGAATGAAGAAAAGAATTTTATTTTGTCTATAGAACTACTCAAATGAAATCACCCCCCTCCCAACTCCTCAGGCTATATGGCAATGTGGAATATGGTTTCCAAAGCTTTTCTTCATGGAATGTTACCAGTGAATGTCCAGATTCAGATAATTTGCTTCTTTCTGTATCTTGTTCTGATTGGCTATCTAAATCAAGAATCCAGACTAGAGACTATGACAATATTTTTGGTGGTTTATGTTCAACTGACTATTTTCTTCACTCTCCTTAATTTTGGTTAGTGAAGATAATTCCTTCTCTAACCTGATGACTCCATCTGGAGCAAAACCTACTTATCCCCACCCAGATTATCCATAGACTAGTCATCATTGATAGAGGAGAATATTTATAGTTCAGGTTAGTCTTTTTGGTGCTCCCTGAGCTTGGTTGTTTTCTTGCAGATGTTTCATTACTCAAGTACTTAATATCATCAGTGTTAGCACTTTTGCATAATGAAATGTCTTCAAGAAAACAACCAAGCTCAGAGAGTACCAAGGACCCTATAGAGAAGATGGATCTAGTTGTGGATCCCAAACGTTCCTTTCCTAGACCTTCAATATAACAACCAAGCTCAGAGAGCATCAAGAACCCCATAAAGAAATTGCCAGTGTCTTTTTCTTTTTGTTCATATGAGCAATGTTATGTCTATTCTTGTTAACCACTAATGTTTCCTGCAAGTAATTTGCATGTTTTGACCCTTTTCCAATTGAATCATATCAGGAAAAAAACAAGATTTTGGTCCTAACAAATGCAGACTGACAGCCATGATACAATAAATGTACAGAATATTTATGTAAACATAACGGATAAAAATGGATTTGCTATAAACATGCAGGCACAAAATATTTAGCTGTCTTTAAGCATACTTATATTAGAAAAAATAGATGAATATTTTGAACTGCATTTATTAAAGGGTGAAACAAATATATTTTGAAATTATAGGTATCACCTTCATCTTTCCAAATGATCTTTCTTGATGGTTTCCTTTGCGATAAAAAAAGTAATGAATTTATATTTTTAAAATGCTTTATGTGTCAATTATACACTTCCCTATGGCCCTGTCAATCCAAATTAAGTTATTCTCAGTATACCTGGAATATATAATATGTGTATTCTGACCATTGAGCTAAAGTTCATGCAAACTGATGCTGTGCATACCAAATTTGCACTGTCCTTTTATTGTTTCCTGAATTAAGATGACATAATAAAAAAAACTTCACTAAAACTAAGACTGACTGGTTTAATTTCTTTGCCAAGCAACCAAAAAAACTGGGTAAATGTTGAAAAAATATTTGAATGATAGCTTTTTAATACTTTTCAAGACAAGAGGTATAAAAAAATAATAAAGTATAAGAAGTCACTGTCTCATGTATAGTCCAAAGGAAATATGCAACAACTGATAAAGTCAGTAATGAATTTGATCATGATTCATGATTCTTCTAAGAAACTAGGATATTACTTTTGGTTGCACATGTGAAAAACATTCATAAGCCACTTTTTTCGGTGACTTAATTTTGGTGACTAAATGATCTTTTGTAAATCGAGGATTACCTGTATATAAAATTAAAACCTGGAGTTTTGTAGATTATAATACAGAGGTATAAACAACATCCATAAAGAGCATCTTATCAAGCTATCTAGAGCAGTGCCCCCCAACCTTTTTGGCACCACGGACCAGTTCCATGGAGAGCAGTTTTCTGACAGACCAGGTCAGGGTAACGGGGCATGGTTTCATGTTTCCACATGTGTATGGATGGGGTTTCACTTGCTTGTACAGACCGGTTCCTGGCAGGTGCCTGTCCATGCACCATGGGGCTGGGGAACCCTGGTTTAGAGATCTTTTTTGGCTTTGTTTTGTTTAATGCCTTAAAGCTACTCATAATTCTTGGCAGCCTGGAGATGTCAATGCAGTTTTCTTGGCAACATTTACAGAAGTGGTTTGACATTCTCTCCTTCCTAGTAAACCGACCCAAATTCACCCAAGGCAAGAATAGAATTTGCGACCCTCCAGTTTCCAGCCTGGTACTTTAACCACTACATCAAACTGACTCTCCACAGTGAACAAGATCCATTAAAGACACCACATCTGCTCCAGTGGTAGGATTCAATTTTTTTTACTACCAGTTCTGTGGGCGTGGCTTGGGGAAGGATACTGTAATATCTCCAGTTAGAGGTGGTATTTGCTGGTTCTCCGAACTACTCAAAATTTCTGCTATTGGTTCTCCAGAACTGGTCAGAATCTGCTGAATACCCCCTCTGATCTGCTCCATCCATGGAAAAGATGCGGAAGAGCAAGCCATGAGGGATAAGTAGCAAGACAATGAGGCTCCTGGAAGGAAGAAAATATTTCTGTCTTACGAGTTTGAGTTTGAGAATATTAAGATGTGGGTGTAACAGTCGGTTGCCTATCTTAAAATTTATTGGTAGTCTAAAGTCTCCTGCCTGTCCTAAAATTAAGATGGAGACACCATTTGCTGCCTATTTTGAAATTGATCTCATTACCAAAAATTATGAACTTACACACTTTGTTTTATTTTTCACCTGGTTTGGTATTTTGTTTTTATTTCCTCACAGTGTATTTACTTCCAGGAAGATGGTAGCCCCTGTATGATTCTGCCCACTGAACTTGTTGTTCCATCTGCAGAACCAGAGAGAAGGCTCATTGTCTTGCTACTTATCCCTTATGGCTTGGTCTTCCACATCTTTTCCATCTTTAGGAGCACCAAGTTCTTGAAAAACATCCAGTGTCCTCTTGCCAAATGCCAAGCAATCTAGACCAGAATAACCAATTCATTTCCACTGAAGGTGATAGGATAACTACTGCCTGTATATTCCAACTGCACAGCAGAGAGTTTGGGCTACCAGGAAGAAATATCATTGCACTAAGGGATGTGATGGTTCAGTGGCTAAGATGCTGAGCTTGTCAGTCAGAAAGGTCGGTAGTTTGGCGGTTCGAATCCCTAGCACCATGTAACAGAGTGAGCTCCCGTTACTTGTCCCAACTTCTGCCAACCTAGCATGTAAAAAGCATGTAAAAATGCAAGTAGAAAGCATGTAAAAATGCAAGTAGAAAAATAGGGACCACCTCGGTGGGAAGGTAACAGTGTTCCATGCGCCTTTGACGTTTAGTCATGCTGGCCACATGACCACGGAGACATCTTCAGACAGGACTGGCTCTTCGGCTTTGTAATGGAGATGAGCACTGCCCCCTAGAGCCGGAAATGACTAGCACTTATATGCGAAGGGAACTTTTACCTTTAAGTGGTAGTGCCCAATGCCCATCCTGAAGAGGCTGCTTGATATTCTGGCTTGTAATGGGAATAACCAGTAATGAGAGGGGGAGAACATCTTGCTGGCCTTAAGCCTGCTAGTCTGTGTGTATTGTAATAATAGTAGCAGATGAGGATCTAAGCACCAAGTATGTATGTGGAAACTCATTTACACTCAATAGATTTGCACACTTTTTACATAAGGAAAAACAAAAAAAAGACTAAGGGACCAACAAAACTGTGTGTTCTAGGGGGCTTTTGTTTAATTGTGTTTAATTTTGTGATGTCATCTAGTGAACAACAACTCATAGCTAAGGATGTGTCCTAAGAGATATTGATTGCTCATAATGGGTGATTCAGGGAGGAAGCAGAGGTTGTTGCAGAAACTGAGTTTGTGGCAAATCAGCCAACATCTGATTTGAATTAGCAATTTCAAATCAATTCAGTTTGAAGACTGGATTCAATTTAAGACTTGATTCAGAAAAGCAGGCCTCCTTGAGATTGCCTTTGTGGAAATGTAGACTTTTCTGGGAATGTACAACTGCTGGGAAAGCCCAGGAAAAGACACAACTTCTTTCAGCTGCTCAGCTGCAATGAGTATGTCCACTCCCTTTCCTAAGCATCTTTTACCATTTCAGATCTGAATAGCTACACTTTCCTAAAGTGCACTACAGTCAAAAACTAAAATTCAGGAAGTTAAGTTTTAAATCGACTGAGAGGATTGGCAAGTGGACATTTATGCTGGAAGAAAACTAATTGGCAAAGGAGCGCAAAATGGACAGAGTTCCTAAAAATGGAGATACCTGAGATCATAGTTGCAAAGTGCTTTAACAAAGAAGAAACAAGAAGAAATAAGGAAAATAGCATAAGAAGCCAATGTGGCTGCCCAAAAAGCAAAAATGTGAAAATCCAAAAGGACCCATAGAAAAGACAGAACAAAAGACAGGCCAGTAATAAATATATACTGTATATATAGCATGGTTTTATAGAGATGATGTCAAGGAAGTTCAGAGTCAGAATAAGGTGAGATTAGCAAAAGATGCTAAGTACAACACAAAAGGCTCCTTGCAATATCTTCAAAATAAAAGAAAGAGAAAAGGCATTAATGGCTCAGTGAAGATTGCAAAAGAAAAAAAAAGAAAAAGTAAGCGATAATAAAAAAGAGGCAGAACTACCAGAAATCAGAGAAAAAAAATTGTCAAGGTCAAGTCTTGCATTGCTAAAGTTATTTCCTATTTTTTATAAAGTAATTTCCTAAGAAAATTGTGACAATGTTATAGACATAATGCACCTGGACTTCCACAAAGTATTTGATAAAAAAAAACTCCTGACATTTTGAACAGCTGTTAAGTATGAACTGGAAGACTGAGTGAATTTATAGCTGTCTGGAAAATTTTAGCCAAAGAGTACCTATTTACAAATCCTGAACAAATCGGAGTGAAGTTGTAAATGGTATACCAAAGATACAGTTCTGGACTTGGTAGCATCCAATGTTTCAATGAATGAGTTGAACAAAGAGAGTCAATGGATATCAAAGTTGTGGATGACACACAACTGGATAGGATACCTAATCCTCTAGAACAGGGGTCTCCAACCTTGACAACTTTAAGTCTTGTGGACTTCAACTCCCAGAATTCTCCAGCTAGCATAGCTGGAGAATTCTGGGAGTTGAAGTCCACAAGTCTTAAAGGTACCAAGTTTGGAGATCTCTGCTCTAGAAGACAAAAGTAAAATCTACTATAATCTTAATTGGAAATGTGGGTTGAAACTAACAATGGAATTTAATAGAAAGAAATGCAGTTCTTCTCTTAAGTAAATGAAAAGTAAAATTAGAAGTATACCTTGGAAGATACAGGTAGTGCTTGACTTATGACCACAATTGGGCCCAACATTTCTGTTGCTAAGTGAGACAATTGTTAAGTAAGTTTTGCCACATTTTATGACAGTTCTCCTCACACATTAAGTGAATAACTGCCGTTGTTAAGTGAGAAATATGGTTGTTAAGTGAATGTGGCTTCCCCATTGACTTTGCTCATCAGAAGGTTGCAAAAGGGGATCACATGACCCTGGGATATGGCAGCCGTTGTAAATATGAGTCAGTTGCCAAGTGTCTGAATTTTGATCACATGGCCATGGGGAAGCTGCAATGGTTGTGTAAGTATGAAATACCAGTCATAAGTCCCTTTTTTCAGTGCTGTTGTAATTTTGAACGTTACTCCCCAAAGGGAATAGCATGAATGCATTATATATAAAATACATTGAAATTCTAAATATTTTTTTCCATCTCAAACCCATTAAGTTTATAAACTTAATTGTCATGCCCTTGTTAGAGTCAGACTCTGAGGGAGAGGAGGAATAGCTGACAGGGAGTGGAGGTGTGGCTCCAGAGATTGTGGAGGAGGCTGGGAAAGGGTAGAGGCCAGCTGGGCAGTCAGAGGAAGAACCAGACCCATCCTCTCTTCATCCTAGGACATGCAGGGAGGAATGGAGAAGGGAGCAACGTGGCTTATGAGAGAGGAAGCGGCCATGATCCCCTTCATTGGTTGCAGCTGGGGAGAATAGTATATAAGAGAGACGGTTAAAACACAGCGTTGACAGAAGCAAAGCGTGTGTTATTTTGGACTGAAGTTATCTTGGTTGGCATCCTTCCAACAGACTGTGCCTTGTTATCTCCTTGAAGTTGGTAATTACTTATCCTGGTCCATTGTGGAAATTCCTTCATTGTAGTTTTTTTTAGTTTTTTATTTTGCCTCTATCTGCTAATTAAGTTTGGACTGTGTTGCTTTCTTTTGAAGACTATTTTGAGTATGTTTTATCTCCAACTGAGAATTATTGAACAGTGGGGCCAAGTTGGAGGCATTAAAGGACATTGATTTATGTTTTGGATTTTGTTACATTTGTGTTACATTCTGGGTCATCACATTAATATCCTATAAATATCCTATATGTTTTATCACATTAAAACAATATCTGCCTTTTTTCATATCACAAATCATCCCCCAAGTCCTGAAGATAGGTTGGATTTGTAATTACTAACGTTCTCTTCCATAAAGTTTGGTGAAGTCACAATAGATATTTAGACTACCATTTTATGGATCACAGGATAATACAGTCTGGATAATACAGTCTGGAGTTGCTGATCCATAGGTACAGTATATGTATAAGTATAGTCGTTAAATGAATGGTTGTAAGTCAAGAACTACCCATATCTGCTTACTTATAGTATATATGAAAAGAATCTTGACTCATATTCACTGTGTGAGTCAACCCCGTGACAAGGATCCTGAAAACCAGATAAGGTTTTCAGGCTGGATCAGTGGAAGCAATATTTTAACTGCTGCTGTTGATGTAGGGATATTTTGTGAATGGGGATCGTGTTTTATGTTTAGATACCAGGGCCTATATGTTGTGATTTGCATGCTCTTAATCCTTGTATTTAACCCAGAGTCACCTGTGTGAGAGTAATAGCCATATCAACCAAATCAATCAATTTCTATGTTGGTCAGACCAGATATTGAATATGTTCAGGGGTGGGATTCTACCAGTTCGCACCTATTCCTTAGAATTGGTTGTTAACATTCTAAGCAGTTTGGAGAACCGGTTGTTAGAAGAAATTACTGGCCTAATCCTGTAAGGAAGGCAGGAAGGAAACATTCTGGTGTTGCTTACAGAAACTGCCTCTCTGTTAACCCTTATTACATTCTTGGCAGGACTAGACTTCCTGTCTCAGGAACTTCTCTGGAGTTTTTTTCCCTCCTTTGCTGCTCCTTTTTCCCTCCACACTTTGCTTGTGTGGGGTGACCATTTAAAGTTACAATGGCACTGAAAAAAGTGACTTATGACCGTTTTTCATACAACTGTTGCAGCATCCCCACAGTCATGAGAGGCCAGGCGAGGAGATGCATGCCTCGATGTGAGTGATATTGAATTGGCCACACCCAACCAATCACATGACCACCAAGCCCCATCCACCCAGTCACATGACTGCCAAGCCACGCCCACCAACTAAGCCTAAACTTCCAGTGTTGGCCCATTCACAACTTCTATATTTGTTGTTCCACTGAATAATTGTTCTCACTGTCAGGAAATTTCTCCTTAGTTCTAAGTTGCTTCTCTCTTTGATTAATTTCCAGCCATTGCTTCTTGTCCTACCTGTTGTTCAATAGTGGAATCAATTACCCAGAACTTCATGTATTTTAGCAGAAGCTTGACTGTCTAGGGTAAAAAAAAAAAATTGGATATTTATTGCATGATTTGCTCATTTGCCCATTTTGATTCTGTAAAGAATTTTTGTGAAGAATTTTTAATCCAGAACCTTCCCTACCCGGATCTGACATTTCTGCTGCTGTTTGACTGAAAGCTAACAATGAATTCTCCAAAACCAAAAAAATCTGCAAGTTAAACTAAAAGTTTTCTAAAAGTTAAAAAAAAAATCAAGATGCTGAGCAATGTATCTCAAAGGTCTTTCAAATCATTATCGAGAATGCCAGGAGACAAAAATAGGAACTTTTACAGGATGTAGCATTATTATATGGTGCTTTTGAGGAAGAATTGCAGGTTTTGGAAAAAAGTATTTTAGTTTGGCCCTTAATTTGTATTATTTACTAAGAGTTCCAGAGAGATATAATGTTTCAATATGTGTAATTATGACACACTAAAGATCAAAATGGGAGTACATCACAGGTGTACCAGAAACATGTAATCTAATCTTGAATCATCTTCATTGTAATATTGTTTCATAAATCCATGAACTACACAATGCCTCATTTCACTTATTTTGTTCTAAAGTAAATGAAAGTCAAATCTAGTAGGCTGCTCAATGCTGGAAAACTACCAACCAGACAAGGAGGATTAAATGGGGAGTTAGCCTTGAATTTTTGCACAACCATAAGAAACTTAAAACTGACACATACACTCATCCTGCAAGTTCCATGAAAGTTCCATGTTTGTTCTCAAAGGAGGGCCAGAGTCTGGGGAGATTCTTGTACTATGTACAATAATACTCCCTCTTGTACTGGGGAGATTCTTGTACAATACAATAAAGTCGTCAACCTGAACCCTTCACATATGGACATGGCTGCTTGTGCCTGACACCGAGTTCCTTTTGAAAAAGAATTACAAGACATTTCCTTCATAAGACAAAGGACCAATCTACCTGCCCAGATACTTTAACGTCTGGAAATGGGATACTCTCCTTGGGGTCTCGGCTAGATTAGGGGATCAAGAACAATGGAGTGGCATTCAAAGCTTTTGTTAAACAGGCTGTTCTGGAAGAACCAGCAGAAAGTTTGTATATCTGATCAGAAGATCAGCCCCACCTCCCCTGCCTATGTACCAGATTCTATCTAGAGACAATCCTGGACAACCCTGTCCAGATGAATTGTGTTCTTTGCCTTTAATTTGATCACAATGGATCACGGCTGTTGCAATGTCAGTTTCTTTTATTTTTAGTTGGGTTTGAAATATAGATAAGCTCCAACAGCACCCAAATATTTGTGTGTTTCAGTTCCTTCTAAGGTATGTTAGTCTCAAAAGAGTTTTTTTTCTGAAGTCTGAAGTCTGAGCTTAGAAGAATTTCCATGGAGGTCTGAGCAAGAATTTTTGGCAGAGCAGAAAGCAATGTGGAGATTTCTAACCATTGTTTTGAGTCTTTGACATCTTGAAACTAGAGGGAGAAAATCTAAAGAAATGAGCAAACAATCCTGAAGCTTTGTATGCTCATTTTCCTTTGCTGCATGCATCTCAACTTCAAAATGAAGAGGAAAAGTTTAAGCAAACTGAAAAATTTAGCAAAATTAAGGTTTTTTTTGGACTTTAATAAGTGGAAGCATTCTCTTATAATACAGAGCAATTATTGGCTATCAATCTGTATTTCCTGATCAAATACCACCTTATGCTCTTCTTATGATTGGGGGGAGAAGAGATAACAATACCCCAAAAAGTGGTAGTGATTATAACCTGGTTTTGAGAACAAGTTATATTCCTAGCATGCTCCAGGCTTGCTCCTTGGCAATTCCAGCTGAAAGATCAGCTAGCGGTAATGGCAAAGCGCTATTGAGTTACGACCTTGGGTTACGACCATAACTGAGTCCAAAATTTACATTGCGAAGTGAGATATTTCTCAAGTGAGTTTTGCCTCATTTTATGACCTTTCATGCCACAGTTGCTAAGTGAATCACTGCAGCTGTTGAGCAAGTAACATGGTTATTAAGGGAATCTAGCTCCCCCATTGACTTTGCTTGTCAGAGGGTCACAAAAGGGGATCACAGGATACTGCAGCCGTCACAGATATGAGTCAGTTGCCAACAGTTTGAATTTTGATCATGTGACTATGGGGATGCTGTAAGGTGTAAGTGTGAAAAGCGGCCATGAGTCAGTGCTGTTCAGGGTTCAGCTGCTGGGGGCTAAGATTCTGTGCAGTTCAGAGAACCCCCAAATTCTACTCCTGGCTGGCTCCACCCACCTGGCCTTGCCTCTCTCAGGAGTCCCCATGTGGCCCATTTGGGATGCAGGTAAGTGCAGGGTGCGCAGGGAGTCTTGGGGAGGGCGAAAAATGGGCCTCCCGGAAGTTTGGGAAGGCTGGAAATGGGCCTGTTTTCAGCTTTCAGAGAACCTCCAGAGTCTCTGGGGCCCGAGGAGGGCAAAAATGCCCCCCACCATGGTGCAGGAGGCCGACTAGACCACGCCCATCATGGCCACGGCCACCCAGCAACCAGGCAAAGAACCCTTTGCTAAATTTTTGGAAGCCTACCCCTGGTGCTGTTGTAACTTCAGATTGTTGTAAGTCGAGAACTACCAGTATTAAACTATTAAATTAGAGCCAGTCGTTGTGGGGAAAACAGGAGAAGGAAGGAATATTAGGTGTGTTTGTCCCTTTGAGTTATTTATAAAAAATAATCAAAGCAGTATATAAATTAATAAACAATGAACAAATTTCTGTGAGCCTGAAGTCTGCATAGCTGAGGTTAGTTGAAGCACGAATCTTTGTGTAACACCCTGGGCACCTATCTTTTTCCAGGTATAAGAATACATAAATAATAAAGAGAGCAGAGCAGAATTTGTATCCACTGAGAAGGTTGAATGTTGGTGCCAGCAGGGTTCATGTTTGCAGCCTTCTGAAATTAGGGAAACAGCCAGCTCTCTGGAACAGATTTTGGGCAGATGGAGGAGAACCAGGGCTACCGAGTAAAGGAAAACTCATTTTACTGTCAAACATTATTCTGGAGATGGATAGTTACTCTTGGCTACCATCCCACCACTAGATGTTTTATGGTCTTTCAGGCACTATATCTCAATAACCTTCTGCATTCTATGCTTTGCTTCTTGCAGAGTGCATTTTAAGAACGATACACATTAAAAGGGAATTTGAATCCATAGACTGACGTTTCAGGGGGAGTCAGGGGGGGATATTTTGGGTCATTTCAATGTAAAATATTGATTTTTATTTTTGACATCTCTCCCCAGCTGATCTTTTGGGATAAGTTTCCTGATTTATCACTATTGCTCCTCTTTTAGATTCATGCTAGGGGAATAAAATTTGCATTCATTCTGAAGTGCAACCCACGAAAAAGAAGATTCTGGGATAATGATCCCAGAATAAACATGGGGTGGCATCTAAACATCACCCCAACAAACAGGAAACAAAAATTAAAAGTCAGCATTATAAATATTGCATAGAGAATTTTAATTCCAGGTTGGAAATAGGGCAGAGGCGATGGTAAGATCTTCCTTGGTAAATAACACAGTGTGCTTTGAACTAATGCAGGTATTTTACAAAAATCACGCTCTAGCCTAAATCATTAATTTTTTTTCCTGTGTGCCTCTATCTTTTGCTTCTCTCTGAGCAAATCTGCTGCAGTCAGTATTAATTAAGTTTAAGTAGGATTTCTGAGACCAAATCATCATTAAGTCTGTGCCCTCCCCAATTTGGCACTGCAATAAACCATTTCTCCATTTAGTTGGGGACTTCCATGCCGTATTTCATACACTCGCTGTCTCTTAATTAAATCCACGATGGGCCACCAACACAGATTATTAAAATAACTATACTTTGCGCTTGACATATTTATGAGACAGATTCATACGAGTATAGACGGATACTTGAACTTCTCTCCCTAGAAATGCTAATAAGATTATGATGAAGGTAAGATTGGAACATTTGTCTTTTTTCGCCCGGCTTTTCTGTTCTTCAGAGATTTATTTTTGCAACTATAATTCCATTCTTTTATTTCAGGCATCTTTAATGTTGTTTTGTATACCAAGGGGTCTTTCAGTGTAAAATGGAAACAAGAAAACTCTTAATTTATATTACATCAAGGAAATAAAACATACATACACACACACACACACATACACACACACACACGGGTATGTGCAGGTGTGCATGCACTACACACACACACACACACCAACCTAGTCTTTGTTTAGCTGCTTCCCTAGAAATATCAGTGTTTGCAGACATTTTATAATGTGATCATAGAGACTGACATTTTCAAAGCATAATAATAAAAAGGAAAAAAAAAACCTAAATGCTCCTGCAGGGAATATATCTGCAAGATACAATATTAACAATTACTAAAACAGGGTGAGATAGCACCTTAACAGAAAAGCAACATTTGGGTTTAACAGAGAAAGAAAAGGACTGGAAAGACTATGCAGGCAAAATGGAATACTTTCTACACTCCTTATTTAATCGAGGTGAAATTACGTCTTTAATCTTTGCTCTTTTACACCCATTAATGTAATTGCAGAATTAAAGCTTTATTGTGGCAGGATGGCAATTGTTATAAAAAGGCTCTGGCGGCAACTCTAAGACACAAATTCAAATGCAAACCAAACCATTGTGGGGTTTATCCCCCAAGGAAATGAGTATGGGATTATGCTATAAAGATTTTTTACAGATATGAAAACTCTGTTTATAAATCAGGTTTGACAGTGACTGGCTCAGATAGCCAAGCAGGTAGTCCTCGACTCACAACAGTTCATTTAGTGACCTCTTGAAGTTACAATGGCACTGAAAAAAGTGACTTTTGACCATTTTTCACACTTAGGATGGTTGCAGCATGTGATCCATATTCAGGTGCTTGGCAAGTGACTTATATTTATGATGGTTGCAGTATCCTGAGGTTATTGATCCCCTTTTGCGACCATCTGACAAGCAAAGTCAATGGGGGAAGCCAGATCCACTTAATAATTGTGTTGCTAATTTAACAATTGCAGCGATTCACTTAACAAACATGGCAAGAAAGGTCATAAAAACGGGACAAAACTCACTTAACAAACATCTCACTTAGCAATGGAAATGTTGGGACTCAATTGAGGACCACCTGTCTTTTGGTTGACTAAGCTCTTGTGCCCACCTACTGCACCTTAATTTCTCCTTTTAGAACATAAAGGGTCAAACCAAAAAGTTTCAGGCTAACTCTGTTTTTCCTCTTTCTATTGAATTGTTGCATGGGCGACTGCCCCCATCTTTTGCTTACACTGTAGTATCTGTGGAGAGGTGATCAGTTACAACATATAGTATATAAGAAGAAGCAGGGGTTTAACCCCATGGTCGTAGTTCCCATCTAGACTTTTCCGACTTGCCTCCAAACCTCCGATCTATTCATGCAATGAACATCATGTTCATTTTTAATAGATCTAAAATCGGGGAGAGAGGTAAAAAACTTTGGTGTGGAAGTACTCAATGGTACTTTTGGTATGGTACTCAATGGTACTCAATGGAAATACGAAAGTAATTTTTAAGATGTATGTTAAATGATGATTTATTAATATGATGGGGAGGAAAGAATATGACAAAAAAGAAAAAGAGAATGAGTAAAAAGAAAAAAAAAGAAAAAAAGATTGAAAATTTGTTTGTATGTGTGGGGAGTATCTGAAAATGTCAATTCTTACTTACCAAAAGAAAAAAGTGGTTCATGCCCTTTAACAAAAGCCTTTACATTAGAATAATTTTGTACTGCTTAAATAAAAATTTCAAAAGCAAAGAATCTCAGTAATTGCTTTAAATATACAACAGAAACAGAATAGAAAACCAATCTCAAACACCTGTGCAAGTGCATTCCTTGGCTTAACATTTCATTGGATCATAGCCACTTTTTTCCTTTTCTCATTTCATACACCATTTATGATGCTGAAATATTGTACCCCTGTACTGGGGTCTTACATGCAAAAACTGGGATACAAAGCTGTGACATGAAGAATGTTCTCCTGCCAATGTAAACCGGCAACGATTCAGCCAACTTCTTTAAATGCATCAGATCTCATAAAATCAGCCACACGTACTCCCGACACTGGTAGTAATTACAAGAACTTGTTTCAAAAATTGGTCCAATACATGAATACTTATTGGCAATTATTTCTAAGTTCTTCAAACTCAAGATAGCATAATTTGATTCACACACAATGCTTTTGTAAATGTGGTTCATATTGGGTTTTATATGCAGCTTAAGACTGTTAATTGCCATTTGGAGTCTGGCAGTAAAATAGAGTTCACAATATGTCGCACTGAGAAATGTCTGAGAAATGCTTTTCTTAGTCTAATCAACTGTGAATAATGTGGATTCTGAAGTCTTTCTTTTCAGTCAAAGTGAATATGATTTCTTTCTTTTTTCCCCTTTCCCAAACCCTATAATGTCTAATCACCTTGTTACTAGTCTAATTAAAGAAATAGGCAGTGAGCAAAAGCATATATGTTTTGCCCAAAGACAAGTTCAATGAAAACCATCACCCACATTTCAATCAAAGCATTTGTTTTGCTTATAACTTTTGGCTGTCTCCTCCCGTTTTACAAGTAATCCTTAATCAATGCAAAGCTAGCTCTATTCCAAGTAGAAGTAATTAATCAGGGATCACGGCTTGCTTCTTTGAGTGACTGTTAAGGGACTATACAATGTGGCAACCCCATCTTTTTGCTCGCCATTGTCCCACCTGGACTGCTATGCCATCTCATCATTCTGGCCAGCTCAGGAACAAAAACAGAACAAAAAAGATGAAAAAAGATGTTTGCAGTAAGTATCTTGAGAAAGGAGTAAAAGCCGAGAAAACCTTGCTAACAAAACCAGTAAGAATGTTCAGTATTCCAATTATTTCTAATAATATTACTATAGTTTCAAGCTTTTTAAATGTGGAAGATTTATGTGAAAATATTAAATATAGCTTGTGTGTGTGTGTGTAGGTAAGTAGATAGATAGATAGATAGATAGATAGATAGATAGATAGATAGATAGATAGATGGATGGATGGATGGATGGATGGATGTGTGTGTGTGAATGGTGGGATTCAAAATTTTTTACTACTGGTTCTGTGGGCATGGTTTGGTGGGCATGGCAGGGGAAGGATACTGTAAAATCTCCAGTCAGAGGTGGTATTTGTCGGTTCTCCAAATACTCAAAATTTCTGCTACTGGTTCTCCAGAACTGGTCAGAACCTGCTGAATACCACCTCTGGTGTGTTTGTGTGTGTCTCTGTGTGTTTGTGTGTGTGTGAGGGGGGGGGAGGGAGGGAGAGAAAGAGAGAGAGAGATATACAGAGTAAGATATAGACACAGACCCATAGAGACTGTAAGAAAATAAATGCAAAATCAGAATTCTTCTATTTTGTATGAGTGTCTTAAAAATGGACCAGGTATGGAATAAGTGTGAGAATTCTCTAATAAAGAAAAATGGACCAAAGGCAATCCAATAGCACAAACTGACTGAAATGTTCAGGTGGTTCTTACTGTTTAAATGCATGATCCACCTTTATTTTTGTTCTATCCCAGCCCCATAAAAACCAAATGGAAATATGGACAATTGCATGTTGTCCTCCCTAATTAAGATGCCCAGGATAACACAGTTACACCTTCAACAGTTGTATAGAAGAAGATTGCCATACAATATATGCTGTATATTATTTGAGATATACCTGATGAAAACAATTGTTTTTATCCAAGAGGAATGGTTGCAAAAGCCAAGCCCTCTTTTGCAGAGTTAACTGAGAGTGTGAGAGAAAGCTATTTGGTTCACTTTGTAATTACAATTTGTCCACTCTACTTTTCCAGGAGCCTTTAGGCTGTCACTGGCAGAGTTTCTCAACCTTGGAAACTTTTAGGATGGGTGGACTTCAACTCTCAAAATTCCCCAGGTAGGAATGTGAGTTCTCAGGATTTGATAAACACTTCAGGACAAGTAGACACATTTTTTCTCCTTTTATTAATTCAAGAATGAAAACAATGAGGCTTTTGTTTGGAATTTTTTCTAAATGTCCCAAATACTTTTATAGTAGATAGGTCAAGCTTGTGCTCTCTAGCCTTTCCTCCTAATTTCTAGAGAGGAGTGTAAAATGTCCTACAATGTCTGCAATGCAGAGCTTACAGTATTAGGATTTTCTAGCTATACATGTATGATTTCCCCAAGGTTGGTTTAACAATTTTCTCTGTTTCTACATCTTGTCTCCTTTCTAACTGGGAATTGGGAAAGAGCTTAAAATATGAGTAGCTAATTTCTGTCTATCAAGATAGCAAGTGCATTTTCTTTGATAGGTTTGGTTTTCTGTCATCCTTGTGTGTTGGTGGGCAGGTCCTATGATGCATTCTTCTTTTAATCTCTAGATGTCAGGCTCCAAAAAATGACATGCTAAGGGTCTTCTATCTAAGCAGTTCTAACCCTTTATTGTTCCTTACCCATAGACTGAAACCTTGTCAAAGAAAAGCAAACTATTTACATCATTAAACATATACTCTGAAAACTCCAAAGAAGATGTTCTGACTTTCTTTCTACAACTAATCCATCTAAACCTCACTCTCTTTTGTTCCTCTGGACTGCAGCCCCTCCTTCCTGGAAATCCAGATTGCATTTCACCACAGTAGTAAAGGCTAGGTCCCACTGGCTGATGGATGCAAAATGTATGCATAAAGGACACAGCAGATGAGCAAAATTTCGGGGGTGGCTCCATCCGTTGTCATCTGCTCCAAAAAGTGGTGAAAATTTGCATAAACAGAACAGAGAAGAACGGAAAAGAATGGAAAAGAATGGACGTGGGTAGTATGTAGCGGGGATGTTAAACGGATGTTCATAGGAAGCCTCGCGGCTGTATATCGAATGCAAACCATTCACTGCGCATCCTTTCTATTTCTGTGTACTAACGCTGTGTAGACGTTCCGTGTACCTTTTGTTTCCTCCCTCTTTCCATTTTCAGCTGCAACGGATGTGAGTTGTGAGGATGCCCAGAGGATGCAGAGAGGACACAGCGGATGTTTAACGGATGATAAACGGACATAGAACGTTTGTTGCTCAGATGTCACGGATTTACATCATACACAGCGGAAAGTTCATCCGTTCACAAAGTTTTGTGCAGCTCAAAACTTCTTGGGTGGATGAAATCTCAGTGGACGGATGCTGGAGGGATAGAGCGTATGAAACACATATGCAGTGAGTACACAACGGATGCATCGCGTTTTCCAACGGATGGCAAGCTTTTTTTAACGTTTTACATCCTCTTTGCATCCGTTGGTGCAGTGGGACATGGGCTTAATCTTTCTCAGTTACACCTTCTTCCAGTTTAAGGTCTTCAGGCCTTTCTTCAACTAATACGTCTTCAGCAGTGTAAATACTGCTTAATCCAGTTCAGGTTTACCAGCCCATGTTACTCTTTAGTCATCTTCAACAGTTGATACTATCTCAGTTATGAGGCATGATTGCTTGTCCATGTCTCTGCCAGTCCTTCTGTGATATTCAACCTCTGATGCCACTCCAACAAACCTCCTTTAGGAAAATATTCTTGAACTAAACAGTCCTTGGTTTTCAGTTCTCTTACTAGCCAGCTAGCATAAATGTTTTAATTGCTGTCCGATGTTATGAAAATGTTCTATTCCTGTATCTTTTCACTGTTAAATTTGGCTGTTTTAAGAATGAAAATCTCTTCTGTTTTTCTTTTGTTTTACTCACGACCATCTTGGGTTTTAGGAATGGACTAATTGACATTCTCTTCCTTCTTTTTCTCCGCCGCCCTCTGAATTTCTGTTTCCATTTTTCCATTGTTATTCCAGTGCATCCTCAGCATTAGTGGATCTTTTCCTCTAAGTAGAGATTAAATGTCTCAGAAGGCACTCAGTGAAAATTAACCTTTACCTGATCACAAGTAAACATTGCTTAAAATTCCTCCTGTTTACACTCTCCAAGACGTTTGGTAAATGACTAGATCTCAATAAGGACATGAATCATTGTGCCTAGCACTGTCCTTGATTACTGTTAGTAGTTCAGCTTCTTGACTGTTAAATCTAATCACAATGTTCCTTCTGTTATTGTTTCTATGATTTTCTGTCCTTCGTTTGCATTGTCCTATTGATTTAAAGTTTATTTATGTACAAGAAATTAATAGAAACCTAGGGAGCAGGTAGTAGACAGTTAATGAGAGAAATACCAGAGCTATGCTTCTCCTAGTCCTAGAATTTAACTTGGGCAGTGATGTTTTTTTCTGTGTGCAGAATGAGTCATGGGTGTATGTGTGCAAGGGGATGTATGGCACATTCTTAATATTTGAATGTATTTACCAAGATACAGGTTGAGCATACAGATGTGAATAAGTAAACATTCTAGCAGCCAATCTATTACTCTACACTGAATCTCGAGCACAAATGTAGTTCTCTCCCTCTCTTTGTATTTTGCATTCTAGATCTGCAATTTATTCATTTGTTATTTATTTATTTGTTATTTATTACATTATCAAGTGACTCTGAATGGTTTACAACAGGGGTGTCAAACTAATGGCATCATGGTGGCATCACATGACGTATCAGGACTTTTCCCCACTTTGTTAAACTGGGTGTGGGTGTGGCCAGCACATGACACATCCAGCCTGCAGGCCAGGAGTTTGACAGCCCTGGTTTACAATATCAAAAATTGCCATATAAAACAGTTAGAAGATTAAAAACATCCAGACATTGGGCATTAACAGTCAAAACATTAAAATTAGCAAGATTAAGAAGGAGAATGTGGACTGTTAAATCACGGGAAAAGAGACTTGAGACCAGTATGACTTTTCAGCTCTTTATTTAGTTGCTAGAATCTGCTCTAACTGCAGAGCCTCTTTTATAGCAGCTGCTAGTGGCTCGTGGCCAATGACAGCTCTTTGAATCCCCCGCTGATCCGGCGGCCAATCACAAGGTGGTAATGCGAACCAATCAGGATCGCGTTTCCGGACCAATCAGCAAGTAGTATTTCTGGTTCAATCAGAAGAGGGTATTTCAAGTATGTTAAATATATAGAACACCCCTCCCCTCTTGGTTTAGCCCGACCTACGTTACATAGTCCCATAAGTAGGCAGGGCTTTTGTGGTGTCTACTTTATCTGCGCAGCTCAGTTGTGGTGTTGTCTTCGGCTGGTTCGGACAGGATCATTGTTTCTCCTCTCCTTCTCGGTGGAACCTCCTGGAAGATTGAGTCAGCCCTGCTGCTCCCTCATGGTCTACCTGGGCTGGTTGAGTCGGCTTTGCCGCTCCCGCCTGGTTTCTCTGGGCTGGTTGAGTCGGCTTGGCTGCCTCTTCCAGGAGTGGCCTCGTGTTGGTTTTCTGCTGCCAGTTCCCGTCTACCAAAGTCTTCTGCTGGTAAGTAGTTTTGGTTTCGAAATGGGCCTACCGGTGGTGTTTGTTGTTGGTTTGTTTGTTGTGTGATTAGTGGGTTTTCTCCTC
>BHFT01008562.1:0-11449 GCA_004320025.1 Laticauda laticaudata
TAGAGAGGATGAAAAACTGAGGCAGTGAGTACAGAACGGATGAATCGCGTTAACCAACGGATGGCAAGTGTTTCTCTTTGTTTTACATTCTCTTTCCATCCGTTGGTGCAGTGTGACATGGGCTTAAACCTTTTCATTCCCCAATCTCCTGTCAGAGCTGAAGAAGCTTGGCCTAGATGACTGAGAATCTCTACAGATGTTTTGTTTTGATAGTTGTTTACTCCAAAGAATTAAAAAAAGGCATTTTGGCCTCTCAACTGACTGAGGAGAAAGGTTGAGGGATTGGGCTGTGGGAGAGACAGAGAGAGAGAGATTTTATTCATTTGACTTGTGATATGTGTGCAAGGTGAGCGGGTTCTACTTCTTAGTTTTCAGCGGTGGCCAGGAAGTGGGTTTCGGATGGAGATGTTTCTCTCACTCCCAGGATTAAAACAGAAAGTTGCTGAGGGAAAGGGAGGGGATAAAGGCAGCAAAAAGGAAAGAAGGTGAGACATGAAGAAAGAAGAGAAAATCTCACATGAGGGTAGTCCTCGACTCATAACAGTGCATTTAGTGACCGTTCCAAGTTGCGACGGCCCTGAAAAAATAAATTGATGACCACTTGTCACACTCACTACCGTTGCAGCTGATAATCAAAATTCAGATGCTTGGCAACTGACTCATATTTATGATGGTTGCAGTGTCCCAGAGTCACGTGATCATCTTTTGTGACTTTCTGACAAGCAAAGACAGTAGGGAAGCCAGATTCAATTTAACAACTGCAGTGATTCATTTAATGATGGCAAGAAAGGTTGTAAAATGAGACAAAATTCACTGAATGGCCTCATTTAGAAGCATCAGTTTTGGACTCAATTGTGGTCATAAGTCGAGGATTACTAATAGACATTTCCCCAAATGCTTCAATAACTGGGACACAATTATTGGGCAGCAAATGCTAAGGCCATACTAAACTTCAGGTCTGATGATGGTTCAACTGACTCACCCATGGAGGCCGATCTGTGAAGAAATGCATGGCCTCTCCCCTTCCTCTCCCCAACCTCTCATAGCAGGGAGGCTGTGCTGCTTTACTTTCTTGCCCCATCCTGCAGGTCGCCACCCGCAGTTCCAATATTGAGCATATGTTTGATTTGGATATCCTTACCATTCCTGCAAGAGCATACGTAAAGTATTGAGCCTCAGTGCAGTAGTTAGAGTGCAGTACTGAGGCTGCTTCTGCTGACTGCCACTTGCCTGCAATTTGCGTTCGATTCACCAGCGTTAAGGTTGACTCACCTTCCATCCTTTTGAGGTGGAAGTAATGAGCCAGATTGTTGGGGGAAGGGCTGACTCTGTAAAATCCCACTTAGGAGAGTCTGTTAAAGCCTGTGAAGTGGTAGATAAGTCTAGGGAACACATTATATTAATTTGAGTTTCTGTAATGTACCAGGTTTATGTCACTAAAATAGTTCTGATCTGTATAGCATTGGTTTCTTAGTCCAAGGTCTCACCTTGCAACTTGTAAGACTTGTGACTTCAACTCCAGAATTGGAGTTGAATCACAAGTATTTTTTTTTTAAAATTTAAATTCTTATGATATCATCCTTTAAAAACATGAAAATGGTTTGACTTTTTGACATAATTCTTGTGAGCTCCAGTGTGTGACTATAGATTTATGTTAAAATATCCTAAAAACTTTTGTACATATTATACTAATATACAGCTACTATATACTCTTCCTATCACATTTTATTCCTTTCCCTTACCTGTCAAGAGAGTCATATACTTTCCTCCTCATATAATTTCTTTCCTTACTCCTTTAGTTCTTGCTCCATTTGCAAGCTCCTTTCATTTCCCTCCAGCTGTAAAATGTGTTCCATATTTATATAGTTCCTGATTTGCTTTATCCTTCAGTTCCAATGTCAATCTATCAATCTACTCCTTCGCCATGACATACGTGAAATGATTCTGGACTTTTCTCCAACTGTGTAATAGCAGATGTACATCAATGTGGTTCCAGATGATGAGCTGTATTCAAGTTTGTGGTATCTGTCATCCTATCCTTTTGATGTTCTTTTTTCGTCTCCTTTTTTCTTTTTCTTATCTTTCTTTATCTTTATTCATTTAATTTTTTTTCTCCTGATGTCTGCTTGTTCTATTTTTTTCTCTATATTTCTTCTGCTCTGTTCTCCTTTGTTGATGGCAAAATGTTTTTGTTAATCTTCTAGGTATTGTGTAATATTACCAGAGAAAAAGCCACGAAGATTAGGTGAAAACTCTTATGCCTTTTGGGCTTGTAGTTACAGTGGCTCTAAACTTAGATCATAGGAGGTCCTGAACAGGTTGGATCCTACAAGTCTTGGACTATCAGCTTGTATTTATTTTCTGATTTTTTTTGCAATATTGAGACAGCAGCATTTATTTGTGAATTTTGAAGTTGCCATTTGTGACCATCCTGATACGATAGTCAAGTTTTGAAAGTAGGCAGTATGTCCTGTGTGTGAATAGCTTTACATTCATTCAGCAAGAACACGGTGTCTTGATATGTCACAGAGTCATTTATGTTAGAGTATGAAAAGTTGGTCCAAGAAAACACTGCCTTGGGGACACCATGTTGACAGAACAAGAATTTAATAGGACGCTCCCAATTTTGACCTTTTGTTGTCTGTTTGACAGGGAATGCTTTATCCAGTTATGCAGTTCCAGAGATACCAAGATTTTAGTTTTAGAGTAGTTTGTCATGTACCACTAATCAAAGGCTTTAAGCAATTCGATGTGATGCATCTATTGCTTTGCCCTGATTAAGTTGTGTAGTCCATATGTTTTTGCAGGTAAGAGATTGCAATTACAATATCTTTCCTAAAACCAAACTGTTAATTAGAGCAATAGGTTGTTTTGTCTCAAGTGGAGGATAATGGATTGATCTAATAATTGTTCCATGACGTACAGTGACGCAGCTAAGGAGATGGTCTTATTTTAACTAGCTGGGTCTCTTTTTTGAGGATGGGATGACCGTTGGCTTGAACCATAGTTTGTCAAGAGCTGGCCTGAAGATTTCAAAGGATTTTGTTAGAGTCCAGCATCGGCAGGTGGCTAGCCTTTTTTGTTAAAATAGGTACATTTCTGTCCGGTCCATAATAGAGATGGTTTTGATTGCGTATCTTTTTCAACTGTCTTCTGTAAAATCAATATGTATATTAAAACATGTGTAGCTTGTCTGTGGTCGACAAGGGAATACTGGGCATATCCATTGGGTTTACAAATACGAGCAAAGAATGTGTTCAAGGGTTTGCTTTAATGATGTCTTTCATTGAGTCCTTACTCATTAAGGTCCTTCGGGATGGGATGGACCTTCATCTTTTAGTTTTCTTTACAAAAAATTGTAGATAGTGGCGGGGTATAGAACTTGTGCGGATAGAAGTTCCTTTGTTTAGCTGTGAATTGGCTGCATTCAGTCTTTATCATGGTGGCATAAATTTTCATGGGGTCCACTCTAGTGTAGCGCTTTTGAAGTTGGTAACAGTGACCAGATTTGTTCCACAAAAGTATATCTTTTTGATGTAAGCTTCCTTATTTAGGTAATCTGTTTCTTTTTCTTTGGTTTGGCGAGTTGTATTGTACATATCGTTTTGACTCTTCAAGTTAAAAATATGTTGTAAATGTCTTCAACAGTACTGACTAGTAATCCCAGTGAATAGGAATTGACAAGTCAAGGGATGAGAGATTGTTTGTCTGTAAGATCTATAAGTTGCCTTTTTTGAATCTATACCATTGGGGATCACATCTCGTCGATGATTTTTGCTGATGGATACAGTATGTGGAGACAAAAGTCAATCATGTTGTGGTCACTTTTGGCAAAAAGGTTCTTTAATTTGTATTCTGTAAAGTGATATTCAAACTATTGGCAGAAGGCATGAGACGGGCAGTTGTTAGTTAAGTCTAGTATTGTTGGTTACTAGTTGTTCCAGTCCCAGATTTGTTATAGCATTGTAGAAGGTTGCATGTATGGATTCAGTTTTACATTCGTTTAGGGTCCAGTTAATATGAAGTAGACCATGATGCTAATGGTTTGATATTGTACTAATACAGTGTTTCATGACACTAGCAACTTTACGATGTGTGGATGTCTGGGAGTTGAAGCCCACAGATCTTAAATTTGCTGAGATTAAGAAACACTCTCTGGATCTCAAGTCTGTGGTTCTCCAGTTTGGGTGATCTGTGCTCTCAACATCTTTCATTGTTTGCTGTACTGGCTTAAGTGCACCCATTTCCTATACTACTGTTCTCCAGGTAGGTTGCAATTCCTCAGGAAATACACAAGAGTATGATTGGCATGTGGGTAGAAAGATTAGAATGTTTTTTTTTACATCTGTCTCATTCTTTTAATATGCCAATTGCTTGGTTAACTAGACATATTTATATGGGAGATGAATGCTTAAAATGCTTTTGTTGACAGAGATGCACAATTTAAAAAACTGAGAATCAGTTCACATGTTCCTAGGAGCTTACAAAAGTTCAGCTACCAGAAATAACCCTACCCTTATCCTAAAATTTAGGACTGCATCTGTACAGCCAAACTAGATGTTAATTCTATTCAGAAATTAGCTACGTTGAATGCAATAAGGCATATTTCCCAGGGATGATGAAAGATAACAAAAAATTGCCCTTCTTTATATTGCTTGGTCACCCATGTTGTATTGATGAGATATCCTGCTTTCTTCTGGCTCTTTGATTCCCAGGAAATGTAGGGCAGATTGGCGCTATTATTCCAAAGTCACAAAAGAAAGTAGTTGAGAAGCTTTCCTGAATGCAACAAGCATATTTCTGAATAAACCTGCTTTGGGTTGTGGGTGATCTCATTGCAAACATGGGAAGGAAAACCTAATGAAAAAGACCTGCTGGTTTTTTCTTTTTTTCTTTCAAATTAAGTTATGGGAAATACCTATGAATATCTCAATAACACAGATGAAAATTTTTCTTAAAGCAAAACCACCTGGTTTCAAAGTGTGATCCAAGCCTGAATAGCTCTTAGTATTGTGTTCATCACCCGCCAAAATAGATGCAACTATTCCAGTGTCTTGCTGGAGCTCTTTATAATCCAGTTTTCTTTTTTATTTCTGAACCAAATCTCTCATCATGTAATTTTTTTTAACCAGAAGGTATTTCTGTGGATTATCAAACAGGTTCTCAGGCAAGGTTGCAAACTGAAATATTTTAATGAATATCAGACTAATAAAAGGAGAATATTTGTAGCTCAGGGTTGACATGAGGGGTCCTTGGGGCTCTCTGAGCTTGCTTGTTTTCTCGCAGACATTTCATTACCCAAACTAGGGAACTTCATCAATGCTGGTAATGAAACATCTGCAAGAAAACAAGCAAGCTCCAAGGACCCCTTCCAATCATATTTATCAGAGTCTCTATATCATTTAGTGCATGGGTGTCAAACTCGCAGCATCACATTGCCATCATGTGATGTTTTCAACAGTTTTCCCATTCGCAGAGCTGGGGTTGTCGTGGGCTGCACATGATGCATCCAGCCCGCAGGCCGTCAGTTTGACACTCCTGATAATGGGAAATGTGATCGAGGAGATCAGCAAAATGCATCCAAAGTGTTCTTAACAGAAGTACAAAGAATTGGGAATAAACTACAGAAAAAAGGTATTTTTTAAAATCACGTGGCACAATCATAATATTATTTTAAAGCACTTAACAGTATTCTTTTGTCTTAACGAAGCAGAGAGAGAAACAATGTCCCAAATGCAAAGGGAACTTAGTGGCCATCGTATTGATATGCAATTATTTTCCATCTTTATTTATCCCAAGATGCACAAGGAATAACTCCCTCCAGGCCATTCATAATTGAAAAATGCTTTTAAGCCCTTAAGAGATGAATACTGCATTTTGTAAGGTGCCTGTTTTATTGTCTCCAGGAGTCAGATTGAAAAACGACTTGGCTCATACCTTCTTAAGGAACAGCAGCAAAGGTTATAGATAGACAGCCAGCGTTTAAGTCACTCAATGGTCAATCAAGAGTGTGTCCTAGTCAGTTTGACATGAAGAGTCATCACAACAAGGTTAACCTAGGCTGACATCTGTAGAACTAGTTCTAGATTCAGTACCTCAACAAAAGCCGTTATCCATGGGAATATTTAGAGCAAATAAAGGAAACCCACAGTAGATTTCACACAGATTTATAAATGTGAGCCAGTAGGATTTTCCTTTGCCTTTAGTCACAATGGAAATAGAAGCTTTGGACAGCTGGAAGAGAAGATATTAAACCATCCCAAAGATCCTTTTTCAAAGAGCAACTAGACTTCCTTTGTTTTTCCTTCAAGACATTTTGCTTCTCATCCAAGAAATTTCTTCAAGGAAAGACAAAGAAAGTGCAATTGCTTTTCGAAAAAGCACCTTTGGGACAGTCATGACCTGGATGACTGAGAATCTCCACAAACAGAAAGATATTAAACCTTCAGTTCCATCTGCTTTGACTTAGGGTTCCTTCAAAAGGATCAATGCATAACCAAACTCTGCTCATGTGGATCAGAATGCAATTGCATTTGTTCAATTCCATTGCTGTCCCAGGGGATGTTTTCTGGTCAAATGGACCAGGCTGACTAATCCCATGATTGTCCTTCTCATTTCTATGCTGATCAATCAAAAATTATTTTTGGCATTCATCCATAGTTCCCTTTTCCACTGCATAGGGGCACACTTGGCTCTGGAAATCAATGGAAATTTCTTCTTCACCTTGAAGACCAGAAAAGAACTTCCTAGCAGCTTACCCTGACCACCTCCTCTGCTTATTTACAGAGCTTCCATTTGCCTTGCACTTCTATTACTCATCTTTCCTTACCCTGAATATTGAAGCCCCCCTCGATTTTTGTACTATAAACACATTTTTGGGAAGCTGCTTGAGTGTTATAAAGACACTCTTTAAAAGCAGGGAGGTGCAGAGAAATAGGATTGCATGATTGCATGAATGATAAACAAAAGCCTTGGAAAATGTCATCACGGTCTACATTCCAAGCAAATAACATATTTTATTTACTTTGAATGCTTTTGTACTGCTTTGATCACCCAACACGAAGCAGCTTGCAGCAGAAAACAGGACATTAGAATATTTTGTAAAATCAAGGATATCCTGATAAAATCCACAAAATCATAATCTTTATAAAAGGCATACTATCATAAAAGATATGAATGGCTTTGAGATATTTGGGGAGACATGAGCATCTTACCCTAGACAAATGGGCAGCATATTGAACACAGCTTACATCCTCTTGCAACTTGAAATAATTGTAAAGGCATCTGTAGAAGTGGACTCTAATCTACAAAATTTTGCACTGTAATAAACGTGCTAGTTTAAGTTGCCACAAAACCTTTTGATCACTTTTAAGGAAACAGATTGATCCCAAGAATTGATCCCAATTCTTCAAGAGCCATCTTTTATGTATTTATTTATTAAATTGATGTGCTGCCCATGTCGCCTGGAGGCGACTCTTGGCAGCTCACAATTAAAAACCAATAAGAAACATTAAAATAATAGTTTTAGTTTTAAAACTAAATTTAGTTTTAAACTATATTAGTTTAGTTTAAAATTGACAAAGTTGGGGAGGAAGGGAGCACAATATCTGAAGAACCACTTTACTCCCAATGGGACGAAACTGCCTCACTCTTTCCAGAGGAAAGGGACTACCTTGGATGCCATTGGCCAAAGAATTTCAGCTGATAGGATTCTTTTCTGCTGTGGCCCTGCTTCTGGCATATTCTATCAGAGGTGAGATCCATCCGCACACTCCTGGCCTTCTGGGAGAACCTAAAAACCTGTCTCTGCTACTTGGCGTGGGGCCCTGACAGGCTTGCTACATTGATGGTGGCTGACAACAAGGTAGAGAAGATTTTCGCCCCCAGGCTGACCACATCTTGGTTCTTAACTTTTAATTTTTTGACTCTTAATTTTAATTGTTTTTAGCACTTTCTAACTGTTTGGGGAGATTGTAAGCTGCCCGCAGTCACTGTATTAGTGAGATGGGTGGCGGCGTACAAATTAATTAAAACAATACAAATGCATAGGGGAAGGAGGTGGAGTCTTAGCCCATTAACTTCCTCCAGAATATCATTGGGGCCCCGGGCCAGTTGGCAGGGCCAGGTCTTCAGAAGGGCCAAAAGGGTGGGTGCAAATCTCACCTGGAGGAGACATGTTCCAGAAGGTGGGAGCCATGGCAGAAAAGACTCTTATCTGGGACCCCACCAGCTGGAATTTCTTACTGATGGAATCTGCAACATGTCCCTTCTGGTGGCATGGATGGAGCAAGCTCAGCTCTGTATCCTGGGAACATTTCAAGTGGCCTCCTTCTGCTCTGGTCTCTACTTTCTTCAGCAAATGGTTCAAGTGGGAACTGATGGCCTCCACTTTACGTTTTTCCTGGATAGGGCTGATTCTCCCAATTTTTCAGTTCGAGAATCAAGGAATTTAGGTCTTTCTACAGGCCATACACACTCACACACTCCATGCATAGGAAAAGAGCCACCCTGGCTATTTTTATCCAATTAGCCCTGTATCCTAACTAAAGTTAAACAGCTCCTGTGTATCGCTCCTGCAGTCTTTTGCAACTGAAAGCAATTACAGCTCAAGGCTCCAGAGCTCTTACCTACCCAAGTTGATCTGCCTTGTCATGTCCCATTAACTTCTCCTTCAGTTTTGCTCCTGGCCCCTGCAGTCTATAATGAAAGACATTCAAATATATGTATCAAAATGGCATTGGTATTGATTTATTAATGCTAGGGAATGCTATCCTAATTGAATTGAGATCCAGGAAGCAAGTTAATGTAGCTAACAGTGATACAGGAATTCAATCTCCCCAGTGCCTAGAATTACAACTTTTTTTTCTACCTTTGTTGTCAGTCAGATAAATAACAAATCAATTTAAATTTCAACAAGCTTTTCTTGAGCTGAAAGGCCGAGGAAGTGAGCATGACATTTAGCATTTAGAGAAATTAAAGGAATTTTGGATTACAGTTACAATTGCCCAGGGGCCAAAAGTGACTGGATAGCCCCTTCCAAGCATGGATTGTAAGATTTAAGGTGACATCAGGACTTCACTCTACTCTACGAGGGATTATTTAATTATTAATGTCTATGTATCACACCAATTTATTCCTTTATATTAAAATGCAAGGATAATTTTTGACACGGCACACTCACTTCTTTCACCTGGCTTCCCCTGATATGCTACCCAAAGGCAAACTTTGGTGACTTTTGGATATGTCAGCTTTCATAGGAAAGGCTGGCATGTTGTTTTCTGGCTGTACGTAGAGTTTGATGTTAAACCCAACATCTGCAAAAGGTGACACGGAAATGGTGCATGCACAGAAAAGTGTGTTCACCACCAACCTGAGCATACATAAGAACAAAGAAATGGGCAAAACTGGGGAAAAAATGCTGGTTTAGAAACTAGGAGATTGTGAGTTCGAATCCTATTTTAGGCATGAAAGCCGGCTGGGTAACTTTGGGCCAATCACCATGAGACTGTGAGTTCTAGTCCCACATTAGGCATGAAAGTCAGCTGGGCCAGTTTGGGCCAGTTCTTCTCTGTCAACAACCCACCCCATCCCTAAAGGTTTGTTGTTGCAGGGAAAACAGGAGGAGGAAAAAATATTTCTGTGTTTGTCACCTTGAGCTTTTTTATAGAAATAGTAATGGCGGAATTTAAATAAATACTACTGTGTTTCAACTGTCCTGAGCTGGGATGAAGCTCGAGCAAAACATCTGTTTAGTATTAAAGTGCAGATGTGGCTGATTCATACTAAGGGCACTTCCAGTTAGGGATTTTTCCTGCCAGCTGTCAAAAAGGCAGATTTTATCTTTTCCTTCTTAACAGAGAGTTATTTTTGGAAAGAAAAAAAAAGAAGAGCAAAATTGGAGGATTATTACTAAGGGATGACACAATATCCTGGACACCTGGAAAATCTATGAATAAGGTGCAACAATTACAGAATCAAAATCAAAACTGGAAGCCCAGGAAGTCACACTTGATACTATCATCAGCAGATGCATCAGGCCTAAGCCTAGAGACCACACAGTGAAATCCAATCCAATCAATGCTTTATTTGCTCGCACCTAATTGACAGAATCTTGCCATACTAAAGCTATATAACCTTCTAACCTTTTAGATCAGGCTCTCAAATTCCAGCCCGTGGGCTAGAAGTGGCATGCACTGGCCACACCTATGCCTGGTTTAGCAAAGGGGGGAAAAGTCCCCATATGTCATGTGACGCTGCCACGACAGCGTGAGTTTGACAACCCCATTCTCGATATAACATGAAGGATATATCCAGAGGTGGGATTCAAATTTTTAACAACTGGTTCTGTGGGCAGTGGCTTAGGTGGTGGGCATGGCTTGGTGGTCATGTGACTGGGTGGACATGGCTTGGAGGTCATGCTATTGGCTGGGCATGGCCAACTCAATATCACTCACATTGAGGCACGCATCTCCTCGCCTGGCCTCTCATGACTATGAGGATGCTGCAACAGTCTTAAGTGTGAAAAATGGTCATAAGTCACTTTTTTCAGTGTCATTGTAACTTTGANACAGTCTTAAGTGTGAAAAATGGTCATAAGTCACTTTTTTCAGTGTCATTGTAACTTTGAATGGTCACTCCACACAAGCAAAGTACCAAAAAAGATGGGGAAAGAAACTCCAGAGAAGTTCCTGAGACAGGCAGTTTCTCTAAGCAACACTAGAATGTTTCCCTTCTGCCTTCCTTACAGGATTCAGCCACTAATTTCTTCTAACAACCGGTTCTCCAAACTGCTTAGAATGTTAACAGCTGGTTCTAGCGAATAGGTGTGAACTGGTAGAATCCCACCTCTGGATATATCAGGGTGTGGCTACACTGAACCTCTTCTCTCCTACCCCATCCACACAGGACTGTGCAATCTCTTAATTTGAACCTTCTGCAAAAACTCTGTATGGCCAAAACTCTCCCTCATCTCTCCTCCGACGCATGTTCCGTCCCATGACAGTTCTTTCTGGAATCCTAACAAACTCTGGAAGCTGGTTTCCAGAAGGTGAAGGAGAGGTCTTGCCAATTGAGACTGCCAGGGGTTAAACCAGAGGCCTTCTGCAAACAAAGCATGCCCTCCATCACTGAACCGTGATCCTGCCATCAATACAAAGCAAAGGTTAAATGTACACAAATTTTATGATGATTTTTCTCAGCTTTTGCTGATATGGATGACATACATTTCTCAAGCCATGCTGATGATGGTATTTCAGTGTTAGTAGGTCATTTGCAATATTTTTTTTTAGTTTCATACAGTGTGTCAGGCGGTGCTCCATTCAGAGTTTCTTATGACAGCCGAAAGATGCAAAGCAATAGTAGAAGATCTTGAAGGTTGACATTTGGCCCTCCTAGAAAAAGGAAAACTGTCAGTCCTAGAAGAGAGAGAGGAGAAAATATAAAGACAATA
>BHFT01008568.1:0-16666 GCA_004320025.1 Laticauda laticaudata
CTTTCCATTTTCAGCTGCAGCGGATGTGAGTTGAGGGAATGGCCAGAGGATGCAGAGAGGATACAGTGGACATTTAACGGATGCTAACGGACATAGAATGTTTCTTGCCCATATATGTCATGGATATAGATCGTACGCGGTGGAAAGTTCATCCGTTCAAAAAGTTTTGTGCAGCTCAAAACTTTTTGCGTTAATGAAATCGCAGTGGATGGATGCTTGACGGATAGAGCGTATGAAACACATGTGCAGTGAGTGCACAACGGATGCATCGTGTTTTCCAATGGATGGCAAGCTTTTTTTAACATTTTACATTCTCTTTGCATCCGTAAGTGCAGTGGGACCGGGCCTTTATTCAATGAGTTCTGCCCCATTTTGCAACCTTTCTTGCCACAGTTGTTAAATGAATTCCTGCAGTTGACAAGTTAGTAACACAGTTGTTCAAATGAATCTGGCTTCCCCCATTGTCTTTGCTTGTCAGAGGTTCATAAAAGGTGATCACATGAGCCCGGGACATGGCAACTGTCATAAATAGGTACCAGTTGCTAAGTATCTGAAGTTTAATTACATCACCATGGGGGTGCTGCAGGAGTGAAAAAATGGTCATAAGTCACTTTTTTCAGGGCTGATGTAATGGTCACTCAATTATTGGTTTTAAGTCAAAGATTATGTCATGCCCCATCAGAATCTGACTCAGAGGAAGAAGTAGAACAGCTGACAGGGAATGGGAGTGTGGCTCCATTGGCTGTGGAAGAAACTGGGGAAGGGTAGAGAGGAGGAGGCTGGGAGGAGCAGGGAAGAGGTAGAACAAGGGAGAGGGAATTCAGAGGAAGACCCAAGCCCACCCTTTCTTCATTCTAGGACATGCATGGAGGAATGGAGAAGAGAGCAACGTGGGTTGCATGGCTTATGGGGGAGGAAAGGGCCCTGATTCCTTTCATTAGCTACAGTTGGGAACACAGTGTATAAAAAAGGCAAGCTGCGTGCGGGCTGTGGGAGCAAATGTGACTTTATCTTGTATTGTCTAACTGTGTCCCTGGCGTCTTCCCCACTGTGTGAGTTTTTCAGTGCTTTCAACTCTGAAATTCTTTCTCTTGTCCTGTCAAGCTAATTACTTCAGTTTGGTTTGTTTGGATTTTAAGTTACAGTTTGTATGTATCTTGTTTTGGACTGAATTTTTTACAGTTACAGAGAAATTATTGAGTCTGTCATCTGCACCTCTATAACTGTCTGGTTTGGTTCTGCAACCCAACAGGATATACACAGACTTCAGAGAATAATTAGGACTGCAGAAAAAACAATTACTACCCACCTGTCTTCAATTAAGGACCTGCATACTGCACGAGTCAAAAAGAGGGCTGTGAAAATATTTACAGACCCCTCACATCCCAGACATAAACTATTTCAACCCCTTCCCTCAAAACGATGCTATCGAGCACTGCACATCAGAACAACTAGACACAAGGACAGTTTTTTCCCGAAAGCCATCACTCNCTCCCACTTTTGATTGTAGGATTGTAACTTTGTTGCTTGTATCCTTACGATTTATATTGACTGCTTCCTAATATGATTTGATTGCTTATTGTACCCTATGACTATCATTAAGTGTTGTACGTTATGATTCTTGATTCTTAACGAATGTACCTTTTCTTTATGTACACTGATAGTATTTACACCTAGACAAATTCCTTGTGTGCCCAATCACACTTGGCCAATAAAGAATTCTATTCTATTCTATTCTATTCTATTCTATTCTATTCTATTCTATTCTATTTTAAAGGCTGTTCCTGGGAGAGTTTTTCTCCAGCCCAAAGGTAACCCGGACATTGGGGGCAAAGTTGGAGATGATAAAGGGACTCTTTGCTTATTTGACTGTGTTGCCTTTGTGTCACACCCTGGGTCATCACAGATTACCTGTACTTCACATTCCTATGCAAGTAATACTGAGAAGCAGTGATAGGATGCAAATAATTTAACAATTGGTTTGCCCAGGGTCAGGTTGCCTGTTCTGGGAGGTGTGGCCCATCCTCATTCTGCAGCTCTGCTGCCGATGTTGGATGAACCTCCCATGATGGCCCACCTGATCCTGGGCAAACCGGTTATTAAATTACCCCCACCCCCCGCTGTCAAAGTGGATCCCGGGTGTTGCGCTGCAATGGTGAAATGGGAAATGAAGCAGCCAGCATGAGGGAAGGAGGAGGAACAGGGAGAAGAAAGAGGGAAAGCAGACTTTTCCTTCTCTCGCACTGGCTGCTCGTGACCCATTTCTTCACTGAAGCGCAATGTCTAGGATCCACTGTGATAATGAGGGTGGGATAATTTAACAACCAGTTCATATGAACCAGTGAGAACTGACTAAATCCTGCCACTGCTGCAAAGCTTGAAAGACTTCACCTTATGGAGGGGACTTCCTCAAATACTAATTGTGTAAGAAATCATCCTTTACTTTTTCTTTTTTTCTTTTTGAAACTCAAGTCTAGCACATTTGGAAAACACAGCTATGAGGACTGACTTTAGGGCCCTTCAGCAGAAACTTCTGAATCCAATAGTTTGGAAAGCAAATGTGATATAGTGGCCAAGATGCTGGACAAGTGCAAGAATAGTCTAGGTTTGAGTCCACGTATTCCTGGAAGCTCAGATAATGATTTTGAGACTCATTCTCTCTTAGCCCAGCCTCCATCAGAGGTTTGTTGTTCTGGATAAAAATGACAGATGCTGCTATTTGCACCATCTTGAACCCCAGGAAAGAAAGATGATTAATAAATCTGTCAAATAAATAGAAAGCAGTAAATTGTTTGAGTCAAGCCAGGCAAGCATTTGGGAACTGTAAATACAAAATAGTATTGTTTCATATGACAGAACAAATGTATGCTTTAGGTCAATAAATACTCTTCCTTTTCTTCTTATCTACATTTTAAGGAAACAATTACCAAACATGGAATTTTTCTATCAAACAGTGACGGGATAAAAAAAATTGAATATCACATTTTCTATTGTCATCCCAGCAAGCTGGTATTTACAACGAAGATTTTAGGCCCTGAAAATAGAACTTTATAATGGAAGTGCTGACACACTTTTAACTGAAGTGCTGTGAGCAGTAGCACTGCAATAATTACACTAAAATAAGTGTTAAGAATGGTGAAGTGAGGGAAAAGGTGAAAAGAAATATCTCTTTTTTCTTTTCCAGATATTAGCTTACACAGCACTGGCTCAAAATTTTTGAAAGAAATATTGCAAGGTTGTTTGCTCTGAGATTTTTCTTGCCTCTTCTTTTTCTTCTTCTTTTTCCCCTACTCTGAAAATTGGTAATTGACCCTCAGAGGAAAAGAATACTTTTTCCAACAAAAAAAAGGAAGGAAAAGGAAATACATTATTGACATTAATGAAAGCTAAAAGGCCATTGGTGATATTGAACATCTGTAAACAATGCAGTCCCAAACATATCTATGATGAAATGTGTCTACTTATCTTAAATTGGGCTCAGCTCCAATGATTTCATTTTTTAATGCATTTCTGCTAGATATCATATCTGTTAGATGTGATTCCTGTCATGTCAAATGAGAATGAATAATAAAAAAGCCCCATACACACAGCTATAAAAATCCCACAAAAGTTTTAGGTGGATAGAAAGTAGTGGGATGTAGAGGGAGGGAAGAAAGATCACAAAAATGTATCCTGGGTAGATTTGATGGGTTATAAATGAAGGTACTATGTGGTCAACACAAATGTGAAGAAGTAAACGGGCAACTTGTCTTCAATGAAGAAGCAGATAAAAGGCATAGAATCTGGCTGTTGGTAAATTTAATCCAGGTAAAAATACCTATTCATATAATGAAATAAATTAAAAGGGAACTCAGGCAGAGTGAGCACTGCAAAATAGGATGAATGTGGCTTTTTTTTCTTTTTCTTTTTGCAGAAAACCTGCCATACCAATTTGTGGCTATTATTACCATTACTATTAATACGCCAAGCACACTGATATGAACTAACCAAGAAACAAATTAGTCTTGGTAGCCCCATTGTAACACCAGTTGAGTTAATATGTTCAATTAATAAAACCTTTTCTAAAATGGCCCCAGCTCATGAAGTTCCTGTTTTAAGAAGCTATTACAAGTTTTCCATTTTATTCTTGAAGCCTTTTATTTTAAATAACTGCTAACACTGCTTACTTTAAATACCACTTGCTTTGGCATGTCTGTTGCTTTTTATGAGAGATAGTGCCTGTGAAGGCCGAGCTGGTGTGGTGCAGTAGAGTGAAGTGATTTCAGGATAATAGAATAACAGATTTGGGACAGAGGCGGTTTGAGTTCCTTTGGCAACAGACAGAAATCCGCGATCATGCATGGTTTCGGTCTGGGTTTGACACTGGAGCGCCCCGAGCTGGCTGGTTTTGGGGCTAAGCCACCCCGTAGAGGTGGTGAAGAGGGGGGAGACTGCCTGCAGGGTTGAAGGGAGTCGCATCTCTCTCCTCAGCTGGCCATTACTCCCTTTCCCGAAGGCGTGTATGCCGTGGTCAAAATGGCCACACAAAAAAGACTCACCGGAAAAGAATGTGCGGAGGAAGATGAGAAGTGAAAATGCCCTGGCTTACCAGTGTTATAAATCTGCACAAAGCAACACATTAAGTACTCTGGAATTTAACTTACCAAAAAATAACATTTCTCCCAAAGAAGAGTTCAGAAGCAGTGAAGGAAATGAAAAAGAGAAAGTTTTTTTTTTTTCTTTCTCTCCCTTTCCCTATACTGGCAACTAAGAGACTTAAACAAGAAATTGGAAAAAATCTGCTTTGACATCAACAGGCAATTAAGCTGAAAATAAAACAAATGTCAAAGGGATAATAAAGATTTCTGGACACTAATTTTTTTTTTAATAAGCAAGAAGGAGAGAAAAATAATAAAAGGGCAGGATCTGAAAGAGGGAAGAGACTGCTGGAATTAAAAAGAATCTACAGAAAACTTCAACAAGACTCTTAAAAAGATACATTTTAACTGAAACTTTGTAACTAAACAGTAGAACCCCAGGAAGAGAAAGTGAAAAAAAAGAGCAAAAAGAAACAGCTTGCATGTAATTTGGATTACTTGGTGATCTTTGGATTCTTGGTTATTGCATTTGAATGACTAAAATAAATCAGGTGGTGTTTAAAAATTTATACAATGGTACTACTTCGGATGAATTGAAAATGGAAACTTAAAAAGTACACAAGAAGATACACAAGAGAGAGGGTTCTTTTGGCTTCGTTTTCAATTCTGTAGAAATGGAGATTTGGAACTATTGAGAAACAACAAGAAACTTCTGCTAAAACAAGAAGACCGGGACAAAGAAGAAGCCATCTTTAATGAACAAGTAATTCTATGTGGGGAAGAAAAGAAAGTGGGAAAGAGAATGGAGAATTTAAGACTTAAAAAAACAACCAAAGAAAAGAAAATAGTCAAAAAATAAGTATAATACTGGAAAGCAACAGAATTGGGGAATACCGAAAAGAGAAATAGAGTAGAGAGACAAGGGGTAAAAAGAGGAGACAGAAGAAGAGAGGGAAGAAGGAAAGGAAAAGAAAGTTACAAAGGACAGAAACAAGATACAGAGAAACAGGCCTATTTAGAGATAATGGGTGAAAATTTAACTGAAAAACCGGATTCTGTAAAGGTACAATAAGATGTATTTATATTAGTAATAGAAATAACTTAGAAAATTGGAAACAATGTATGATTAAAATGAGGGATAAAATAAGTTAGTGTAATTAGTGAAATGTTTGTTAATAAAATAAGGAAAAAAATAAATGAGAAAATTGAATTAGGAAGGGATGGGGAACATTTTAATTAGTTAACGTTTTATAAATATAAGGAAGAGGGGGTGGAATTAATTATGGAAAGCTTATAATTGTTCCCATAGAAGTATAATATTTAATTGAAAAGTAATTTAAAGAAGTTAAGATTTTAATGAATATTAATATTTAATGATAGAATTGAACTGGAATGGAATGTGTTGTTTTAACTATATATATTTTTTCTTTTTTTAAGAATATAGTGTGTATTTTGAGAATGTACCAAGTCAAGAATCCAAATGGAAGTTAGGTGTTATATATGATATGTTATAACTTAGGGATATATTGAAGCCTAAATAAGAGTTAATGGGATAAACTTAAAAGAATATAAAGGTGTCATACTCCAATCAGTAACTACAGGAGAAAACTTTGTTTAATGAGAAAAGATAATAGATAATTGAACAGGACAGACAAAAATATAAATATAATGATTTGAATATGAGATGAGATAAATTTAAAATAAATCGAGAAAATTAAAAGAAGGGAGAAAGCTATGCAGAAAATGTAAAACAGTAATAAGATATGGAAATAGAACATAAAAATGAGCATGAAATTGAATTTGTGTCTGTACGAAGAAATGTAACCTGGGATTAACGGTCTACTTTCAAAAAAGATGTTTTATTTGTATTTTTTTTGTGAAAACTCAAATAAAATTTACAAAAAAAAAAAAGAATAACAGAGTTGGAAGGGACTTTGTAAGTCCCTTTGGAAGGGACTTAGGTCTTCTAATCCAACCCCCTGCTCAAGCAGGAAACCCTACACTATTTCAGACAAATTGTTGTCCATTCTTTTTTAAAAAAACTTCCAGTGATGGAGCACCCATAACTTCAGAAGGCAAGCCATTCCATTGATTAATTGGAAATTTCTCCTTAGTTCTAAGTTGCTTCTCTCCTTGATTAGTTTCCATCCATCACTTCTTGTCCTGCCTTCAGGTGCTTTGGAGAATAGCTTGACCCCCTCTTCCATGTGGCAGCCCCTGAGATACTGGAACACTGCTATTATGCCACCCCTAATCCTTCTTTTCATTAAAGTAGACATCCTCAATTCCTGCAACCATTTTTCACATGCTTTATTTTTGAAGAACAGTTGCAGGAAAAAGAGGAGCAGATTCCAGAAAGGGGAAAGAGACAACAGACAGAAGAGTCTGGAGCTGGATAGGAGACTGAGGAAGAGAGTAAGATTAACCACTCCTGGACTATCCCAGGGTATATCCATTAGGAAGAGAGTGGTAAAGGTCCTTATTGGACATGGGTCCTCCTCGGAAGAGAATAAGATACGCACACTGGGCTGAGAAGAAGACAGAACTAGAAGAACCACTGACTATGGTCTGCAGACTAGATGCCACAATCTACATTCTGTTCAGGTAAAGAGTGAATACATAGGAATTGGATATGCTTCATACATATATGAAGCACACACATAGTCAGTGGTTCTCCTAGTTCTATCTTCTTCTCAGCCTGACATGCATATCTTATTCTCTTCGGAGGAGAGCCTACATATATATACACTAATTTCCTGAGATTGGATCATTGAAAATGGAACTCTTAAGAAGGATGGGAACTTCCAGTCAATCTGCAACTACCATTTTTATTCCTTTTCTTTTTCTAGATCATAGCATTCTTGGCAGAGCATTAGCAATTAGAGTAGTCAGCAGCTTGAAAACATGATCATTTATCACAAACAGCAGCATTGTTTTATTGTGTAATATATGCTAAAATTCCATCTTTACTTTTATCTTACCAGATAGTAATGAACACAAATCCTAACAAAATAAATCAGTAAATTATACACCATGCTAGCAACTTGCTTCTCACTGATTAATGGGTTCATTTCATTCAAGTACCATAACCGGAAGCACACAAACAACATCTTAACAAACAGTGGCCACTTCAAAATTTAAGAGCAATGCCACTGGCTAACAAATAGAAAAGATAAATGTTTCAATTTATTCTGGAGTCCCACATAGATATTTAGGTGAGGTTTAAAGCACCATTATCTCAAGTAGTATTTTCATCACTCTGATAAGGACATAGATAGTTATCCAAGAAGATCTCTGGCTTAAGGGAATCAAGAGAATATTTTATTAATTCCTTAAATATCCCCTAGAGCTTCATTGAATGATTTATTTTATTACATATGTTCCTAAAACTAACAGTAAGCCAAAAAGAATTGTGGAATATTTTTTGAAAAGTCAACTGACTCAATTTCATCGCCTGATAAGTGAACCTGAATAATCTTTAGGGGTTTAATAAATAAGATACAATAAGATACTATCCTTTTATTAGCAAAGACCTAATTCAGGGGTACCCAGCCTCTGGCCCATGGCCCACTCGTGGGCCTTGAGTTACTTGTAGCGGAGATGCACACACACACATTCATCCCCATTTTCACAAGCAGTGGACAAGCATGAACACATGTACTCCATTTGCATGAGCGTTGGGCACGCATGCACCAGTGGTGGTATTCAATTTTTTTTACTACTGGTTCTGTGGATGTGGCTTGGTGTGTACGGTATAGCTTGGTGGGCATGGCTTGGTAGGTGTTACAGAGGAAGGATACTGTAAAATCCCCATTTCCACCCCACTCCAGGGAAAGGATACTGTAAAATCCCCATTCTCTCTCCGCCCCACTAACCTGCTCCATTCTCCTATGCAGGGCAACAAAAAAAGACCCAGCCGATCAGCTGGGACCTGGCAGGCAGAGAATAGATGGGGATGGGGCCAGTCAGAGGTGGTATTTGCCAGTTCTCCAAACTTTCTGCTATCAGTTCTCCAGAATCTATCAGAACTGGCTATATACCACCTCTGGCATGCACGCTACTCACATAAATGGAGCCCTGCACATGCTTGCTGGCCACTCATGCAGAAACATTGCCTGTCCCCATCCCTGCTGATCTATAAAGCTGGAAAGATTGGGAACTCTGGTCTACTGGACTGGGCTCAGGATAACTAAAAAACTGTATCCCTTGTTTATGTGATGTCCTGGGTGAGAACAAACTATTACTCATTAATATAGCAGAAATGTTGGGTTCCATGTTCAATGCTGCCTTTACCTTTGAAAGACAGTCTATACATGCAGTGGAAGATCTGCTACTTGATGCTAGTTTTATCCACCAAGCTGTGGTGTAAATAAGGAGCAGGCAGGCCAATGTTATCCATCTGCTTTGTGGAGGCAAAAGTTTTTTATTGGAAAGGTGAATCTGGATATTCTTTAAACTCATCTGAAGGCTCTCATCCAAAATCAGGCTGTTTTATCCATTTTTTGCCTTGAAAAGCATACATTTTGTGGCTCCACTCATCCAAAAACATTATGTTATTGGTTACAGTCATTGCAATTTTGAAGGGCCATGGGGGATAGAAGGCACAAGGCTTCTGTGTTGGACCATACCGAATAGTGTATAGTTTTGAATCAACTGAAGAAATATTATATATAATTTTCTACTTGGGAAGGGGACTTCTCTTGAGTCATTTCCTTGAATTGTACCTCACAGGACTAGAAAAAACAGAGGGAATAGAATGCAATTGAATATTCACAGCATGTCTTACTTTTCTTCCCTTTGAAACTCACAGCAACTTTTTTTGTTGAGACATAATACTTACCCTCGCTATCTTATAGCTAAAGCCCCTGTCACACTGCACCAATGGATGGAAAGAGGATGTAAAACAGAGAAAAACACTTACCATTCGTTGGTTAACGCGATGCTTCCGTTCTGTACTCACTGCCTCCGTTTTGTTTCCTCTCTATCTGTCCAGCATCCGTCTGTTGACGTTTCATCCGCTCAGAGGGTTTTGAGCTGCTCAAAACTTTTGCGCAGAAAATGTATACCAATGCGTACTGTTCTGCATCCGCTAGGCATCCACTAGGCATCCGTTAGGCATGCCGTTCTGCATCCGTTACGCATCCGCTATAATCCGCTAGGCATCCTGCTACGCATCAGCGCAACTCGATCTCACTCCAGCGGTAAACGGACGGCAGGGAGGAAGCGGAACGGACACGGAACGGAATGCAGAACGGATGCAGAACGGATGGAGAAAAGGATGAAAGCGGATGCATTTAAAGAAAGAAACATTTAAAATGGAAAAAATGTTTGCAAGGGGACCTTTCTCGGATATTAAGGATGTTAGAGGATGCCTAGAGGATGCAAAGGGACAACATAATGGAAAACCTATACTGCACTAAAAAGGGGAGCTACTCTCCTAGATCTCAACTTTCAGCCCAGCAGCCCAGCTGTGCAGACCTCTGCAGCCTTCATCTGACTCTTCCTCTTCCACAGCATCCAGTCATCGTCCACCATGGATCGTAACAAAGTCCTTTTGGCAGCCACCATTCGTTCTGCCAACAGTGGCGAAGCACATCTACAGGCTCGTGTGAACTCTACCTATGGAAGAAAAGAGCGGCAAGAAGCGTCGTGGGTCTGAAGATGGATCGGGAGAAGAGCAGAGTACGGACTGTACAACAAGTGTGATGGTGGAGCTTCAGGAGACAACAAGACACTCGTGCATTCCAAAACTTCATAAGGATGCCCCAGCCTTGTTTGACGAAGTTGTGCAGCGGCTGACACCAAGGTTATCAAGGCAAACACCAACTTCTGGCCCAGCCTGGAACCTGGGCTCAGAGGTGGCACTCACTCTGCGCCACCTGGCCTCAGGGACCACCTACAGGAGCATGCAGTACGGCTGGAGGTGCCACCAACACCAATCAGCATTGTGGTCAGAGAAGGGGTGCAGGCCATCATCGAAGAATACATGGAGGAGCCCACCACTGAAGAAGCTGAAGAAAGTTGCAGAGCAGTGTATCAGAGGGTGGAACTTCCCGCACACCAGCCGTTGGAGCCATAGATGAGCAAGCCACGTGGCCTGCAAAGCGCCAGCCAAGTCCGGGTCCACTTATTTCAACTACAAGGGCTTCTTCCAGCATCGTCCTCTTCGCCATGGTCGATGCTGACTACAAGTTCATGGACATCGATGCTTCAGGCAATGGCTCATGTTCAGCATGCCCAGGGTACAACGCCAGTGACCTCAAGGAGGGGCTGGAACGCAACCTCACCGTGCTGTCCCAGATCCAGACCCACTGCCAACGACACGCCAAGATGTGCCCTACTTCATCGTGGGGATGACGTGCTCGCCTCAGAACCTACCTCATGAAGCCCACTACACCTCCAGACTCCTCACCCGTGAAGAGAGGATCTTCAACTACAGGCTGTCCCAGGGCAAGGCGGTGTGGGAACGCCTTTGGCATTCCTGGCAAACAGGTTCCAGGTATTCCTCACCACACATGCAGCATCGGCCCCACAAACCGTGAGGGAGGATTGTGAAGCTTGCTGCATCCTGCACAATCTCATGGCGCACCACCGCTACCCACAGTCTTGCAGAACAGGCTCGTGGACCTCCAACAAGGCAATGGGGAACATGGAGCCTGGGAGATGGAGGCAAGGGCAAAACCTGATAGACACTGAGGATGGTGCAAGGCCCCAACAGAGCCTCACGTGAAGGGAAGAAGCAGCGCAAATACCTCCTGAAAACAGCTGGTGAAAACTCCCAGCTGGAGCGGTGGAGTGGTAAGACAGGATGACACGATGGCCTTAATGGATTGGCTCTTCACTGTTCAGCACACTGTGAGATTGGCATGTTATGTGTGGGTGGGCTACCAATAACAGGTGTCTTTAAGAGTTGTTAGTATGTGTGGAGATTTATACATTATCTATGTATGGTTGGTGTGGCACGGCGAGTGGCCTACTCCATAGGTGCACGGAGGATATACCAGGCTATTCTCATATAACCAAGAGTGGTATCTGTTTACACATGGGTGATGCTGACCATGATTAGTCACTGTCAGTATTTGACTTGGCCAGATATCTAACCATTGCCAAGGTGATTGCCCAGTCCAGGCTGTTATGCTTAACCCATCGAGGAGATGGATCCTATGACCCACCGTATCCGCCAATCGTATCAGTAAGATTAGTCCCGTGGACGCGCATTCTAGCGCACAGCTTATATACGGCTGGTAGCGCTAGTATACCCGCAGGTGAAAGGTATCGCTGCCCCACTGGTAGGTAGTTTATAGATCGCCGATCGTGTCGATATTTTGCTTCACAAGACCCTGCTAACGCGATATGGCGCTTATATCCATCCAGTATTCTAAACCAGTGTTCGACAGGTATCCTGCCATCCCACTGTTATCTTAACCATCCCATCAGAATCCTAACGCATCCAAAGCTATCCTGCCATCTGACAGATTCCGCCATCCCACAGCTATTACCGTATCCAAAGATATCCTGCCCACCCACTGCTATCTTAAGCCCATTCACAAGCATGCAAAGGCTTAACCATTTCTAAAAAGTTTCCACCAAGACTTTAATAAAAAAGAAATGAGCAAGTGTGTGAATCAAGATAGTATTTATAACAACAACTGTAAAAGAAAAATGACCCAAGTCAAGTGTCCAAATAAAGTCCACAGGTTGCCACGCAGCCAGTCTCTGGCACTCCTCTTGTCACTTGGAGGTGTGCTCCAGTCTCAGGGGTGAAGGGTCCAGGTGCTGTGGAGGTGGCTGGTGCTGGAGTGCTTGTCTGAAGCGCCATTGGGGTGCCTGGCCCTGAGAGGACAACAGGTGACGGTGTGTTGAGAAGCTCTCAGACAGGCGCTGAGACCGGTGATATTGAGAGGCTGTGGTGGACGTGCCGTCTCCTTTCTCCACCACACCAGGGAGTCCTCCATGCGCTCCACCACGGTTAGTACAGCTGTGGGGGTGTTCTCCACCGTGGCACGCTCACAAGACACCTTCCTGGAGACAGGAGCTGCTCTCAGACCAGAAGAGGACTGGCTCTCAGCAGGCTGCCAGAGGAGAGAGGGTAGTGAGAGGGCGCTGCTGGTGCTCCTCAGTTGGCGGATCTCACCCTCCAGGAAGCTGCACCTGGCATCGACGTAGGTTCTCTGTCCGTCAGCTTAACATGGCCTGGCCAGATTTCTCAAGGTGCAGCTTCCTGTAACCCTAGGTGTGCATGTGCTTCCACCAGCCGAGGAGCACCTCCGAAGTGTAGCCCAGACTCTCACCTTCTCTCTCCAAGCAGCATGCTTCCGCTTGTGTTCCTGTGGAGACGGTGTCCCTTCTGCCACAGTAATAGTCATTCTCTCTCAGCCAACTCCAGCACCTCATCCTCGTGTCCTCGCTAAATGGAGTATTGCTCCTCTCCTGTCCCCACATAGCCTCTTCCTCCCTTTGGCAGGACCAGATGGCCCTCAACAGGAGGGCTTCCAGGGTAGTAGGGGCTGTCTCCTGCGCACACCACTAGCAACAGCAGCACCAAGCAGGATCATCATCCATCATCATCATCATCATATCATCATCATCACCACAGCAGGATCATAATCATCATCATCACAGCAGCAGCAAGCAGGACCAGCAGGACCAGGATCAGCAGCAGCAGAGTAAGCACCGGCAGCACCAGCAAGACCAGGAGCACGAGCAGGACCAGGAGCACGAGCAGGACGAGGAGGGACGAGCAAGACCAGGCGGCACGAGCAGGACGAGTATTCCAGGAGTAAGAACAGGACGAGCAGACCAGAAGTACAGAGAAGCAGCTTCAGCAGGTACGCACGAGAAGAAACACCATCGCCAGAAGCAGCAGCAATCAGCTCCTCCAGAAGGAGAAGCAGCAAGAAGCCCCAGCAGAAAGCCCCAGCAAAGCAGAGTCAGGGCCAGGGGGTGGGAGGTGGCCCTGTCCCTCTTGCCAGGGATGGCGGCAGGTTGCTGAGGCTTTCTCTCTTCTTCCCCATGGTTGTGGGATTGCTGGCTGGCAGGGAGGCTGGCAGGCACCAAGGCTGGCAGGAAGGCTGGCAGGAAGGCTGGCAGGCAGCCCAGGCACCAATAGCTGGCAGGCAGGCTGCGCAGGCCAGGCTGAAGGAAGGCAGGGGCAGGCAGGCACAGGCTGGCAGGCCGTGCAGGCAGCACAAGGCTGGCAGGGCAGAGCAAGGCACCAAGGCTTGCAGGCAGACTGGCTGGCAGGGAGGTCTGAACAGGCTGGCAGCAAGGCTGGCAGGCAGGCAGACAGCAAGGCTGTCAGGGAGGCTGGCCAGGAGGCTGGGAGCAGCTGGCAAGGCAGGATTGGAGGCAGGCTGGCAGAAGGCTTGCAGCAAGGCTTGCAGGCAGGCATGCAGGCAGGGCAGGCAAGGCAGTCAATGCGTCCGGCAGCAGGTCTTTCCTCCAATGGTGACTGCTCGCGAGCTGCTTCCCTTATATACCGCGGGGCTTATGCAATGCATCCCCACCCCGCATGCGCAATTAACGCTAGGCATCCGCTAAGGCTTCCGCTGTGCTGTGATCGACCGTAGGCTTCCGCTCTGCATCCGCTTCAATAACCGCTGTGCATCCGCTGTGCATCCACTTCATCCGCTCGGCGTCCGCTCTGCATCTGCTTCATCGTTTCCACGTCCACTTTTGCTGAGGTCCCCCGAAGCCCTTGCGGATGTGCCATCCACTCTCAATCTGCTTCGGCATCCACTGGGCTTCCGTTCCGCATCACTTTCCATGCCGCTCTGCATCCTCTCCACGTCCGTTCCTTTCCAATGTTTACCGCCTGGTTTGCAAATTTTTGCCCCTTTTGAGAGCGGATTAACAAGGATGGAACATTTTTCTCATCCGTTGTGTCCTTTTTACTTATGTTTTGCATCTGTTGGGCAGTGTGACAGGGCCTTAAGGGCATTCCCAGCATGCTGAATCATGGTCAAAATGACAAATATGCATTGTGACATTACAATGTAAGCTCCTATCCAAAACATATTTCTGTGTTTGCATTGGATCCAACCATCTGAAACTTCAGAAGTCTTCAGCAATCAAGAAGGACAGGGATCCAAGAGAGAATTGGTAGAACCAATGCTGTAGAGGAACTTTTCCACTTCTTTGGATCTTATAAACTCAAGATGATCTCAAATCACAAGATGAAGGCACAGTCATTTCCACTGCCATTGTCCGACTGGGCCCCTCTCAGATTTTGATAGTATTGCAAAATGTTTTTGCAAAAATAGTATTGCAAAAAACATTTTGCAAAATCACTCAGAGCAATTTTTCAGTTGGTTCTGGTGAGCGTTCTTCTTCAGAAGGGTTCTTAACTGGCATTCCACTGAGACAACAATGACAATATTTTTTTTGTCACTTGAATCACCACTGTGACTTGCTTGTACTGATCAAGATTTGAGACAGAACTCAATCCAGCAATGTTATAGGCATGTTCATCTCCCTGAACTCATCCATGGGGGTGCATGCAGCTGGGAACAGGGAGAGGCTTTTTCATTACAACCTGGTTCAGTGCCCAAGATATCTCTTTATTCTAGTGGGCAACTAGAGCTTTGGCTGAGTTGCATGCCAAAGCCTTAGGAAACCATACAAGAGCCCTCTGTAAAACAACAAGAAGTATAAAGTTCACGGATCGAAAGACACTACCCTACTGGAGTGTTGCAGAAGTAAAACTCCATAGCAATCAGAGAGTGATCTATCAATGGCAGGGAGTGAAGTTCAATGGTCTCTAATTCATGTCACATCTGCTCTGAGACCAAACCAGATATTGTGTTCTTCTCATGTGTGTCAGATCTTTGACAAATCAGGTCAGGTCCATAGTTAGCATGGCAGCCAAAAATTCCCAGGCTCCTCCAGATCTTTGCTAAGTTGAAGAGTTGCCAAACCTAGGAAACAATGAAAGGTACATATGTATTTCCACATTTTATTGTGTCATATTAAAATAAAATTGTGTCATATTAAATCTGTGTAAACAAAAATAGCTCTATAAATAGCGTTGTTGCTGCATCATGAAAAGAAAATTAGAGGGATGTGGCTTGAATATTGATTTCCAAAATGACTTGCATACATCAGTGGTAGTTAGGGTGCTAGGACAAGATCTGGGAGATCTAGATTCCTGTTCCCATGGTCAGTTCATAGCTCTACATTGGGATGATGATGATGTCCTTTTATTTACTCAAGATGACTATCAATATCAATAACATCCACACAAAGATCCATAAAATATAAAAAAGCAGTTTTAGTCCCTGCTTAGCTCAGTTCCACTGAAACTGAACAGACCTCACTAAAGACAAGTCTTCTGCCAAAGCTTAACAGCAGAAAGAGCAGGATCAAACACAACTCTGAAGAAATTGTGACAGTATATGGCTTGGAAGCAATATAACATAACATAACACTCCTCCTAGGTGGTCATATAAAAGATTTTGAAGAGAGTCTTTCCTGCTGCTCTTAGTGTCTGGCCACATTCCTTCAGATCTGATCCTTCAGATAGACAACTCCTAAGCTATTGAGAGCCCTAAAGGCTGATATCAAGACCCTGAATTATGCCCTTTTAGCACTAATGATGTTACCTAGTAGGGTAAAGAAGCATTTGCAAGAAAACCATCAAGCTTGGAGAGCACCAAGGGGCCCACAGTTCAAAATATTCTCTTCTATTAGCTCATACAATAAAGCAGTTGACAACCAGTGAAGATTACAGTAAGGATATAATAGGCTCTTGTTATCAAATACCAATCAATAATCTCTTGGGATACAATCAGGAGAAATAATGAATTCATCTGATGTTAATATAGAAAAGTTTGCAATAGCGAATAAATGCATCTAGCCATGTACTTGGATTGTAGTATCAATACCTTGCTGGTGGAAGAGTAGCCAATTTAGTTCAAAGACTTCTAGCATTTTTTTTTTATTAAACCAGTCTTATTCTTATTGATTTTTTAAAATTAAGTAGAGTATATGGATTATTGCATTATACTGTATACAAATGTAGAGTTGTAATTGCAGGAATGTTCCAATCTTGGATGGCAAACCTCAGATAAAGAATGTTTCCAAGCAAATAC
>BHFT01008569.1:0-22027 GCA_004320025.1 Laticauda laticaudata
AGCCTGACCCACATACGAACTCAATATAGAAACTGATGATGGCAGATGAGATTCTGTCAAAACGTTGCTACAACTTTAAAAGCACAACTACAATGACGTGGGATAATACCCAAAGGAAGCTGAACAGCATCCACATATACACCTATACATGTATGTATGTATGTATGTATGTATGTATGTATGTATGCATGCATGTGTGCATATGTTTATGTATATGTATATCCTTTTGATGATGGTTAATTCATGCAACATGCTAAGACAAAAAATGAATATATTACTCTCACACATAGACAAATTACACTACACAATTGGTCCACCTCGCTCTGAGTTAATAACACCATTGAGTTAGAGACACCTAGCCATTCTGCATTATAAAACAATGCTGGTATAAAATTGGTTTTCCCCATTGTCAATTCCTATCTTACTTCTCTTTGCGGAATCATTGCCGAAGTACATTCTGATTTATGAATATGTCATTCGAAGCAGGATGATTGGTGCTTTTTCGGCATACCATAAGCCAATGGGGAAAAACTACCTGTCTGGCAATGAACATTTAATTTATCTAAAGCGAGTTTGTCTGCACATCTTCTCACACCCCATCATGGCTATCTTCCAAGTCAAAATAATGGTAAATAAAGAAATCCATCAGAAGTCACCAAGAGAGAAATAGCTTATATAGAAAAGAGAAGCAAGGCCTGTTGTGATTGTGCAACCAACCATGACTTGTATAATTAGAAAACTGAAACTGACTAGCTGTTGGGCAGATATGCTGTAAATTCAGAAGTAGAAAGGGAAGGGATTGCAAGGTGCAATAGACAAATATACAGAAAGTGGCATATATCCTACAAAACCAATGCAATACTCCTCATTTTCTGCTTATGCAGTGCAAAAGAGAAAGGTTTTTATATCTTAGGGATAAAAATAAGATTCAGTATCCTGTTAATACACCCTCTGTTGTTTCTTAAATGAAGCCTGGAAAGAATTTGGTATCAAAAATGTAACATAGGGAACAAGCATGGAAGAATCCTAGAAAACACTGCCTAGGAAAAATTGAGAAGAAAAAGTTGGAGTAGATTGGATTAGAATGACTAACAATCATAAAAGAGGGAGCATGCAATGACTCCTGAAACACACTCCTGAAACACACCACTGATCGACCCCATTTCCTAGTCCCCTGCCTTTGCTTCTGAGGTATGAGGTGACAAAACAGAACACATTTGTTTGTATTTAAGGTGGCCTTTGATGGTGTTGATGTTTGTGAGGAAAATACTATTTTTGTATCACTAGTGCTAATGATGACTTAAATCTGTTTCAGGTTTGGATAGGACACAATATAAGGGCAATGTTATAAAACAAAGTGGGAAAATGGACTTATCAGAGCATGACTGTGCCCCTGTTAAATACAAGCAGGGACGAAGGATATGCAATTTCCTTCATCATACTGTGCTAAAGTATACCTATGTTTAGTTTTATGGCTTAAGATCACGAGTGCATTTAGTCATTGTGATTTGTATAAATCATAGTTTATGGTTTAGTGTAAGGCTAATTCAGCACAGAGGTACTAGGGGTTGAGCTTAGGATACCCTACATTAGGGATGTCAAACTCGTGGCCCGCAGGCCGGATGTGTCACATGCTGGCCATGCCCACCCCCATTGTGAGTTTGACAGATCTACATACAGTATGTCACTGCACTACTGTCTTCTTTTTCTACACATTCTAGAGCAACACTGAGAATAGCAACTGCATTGGTTTAATGATATCTTCTCTAATCTGAATCCCTTTTGGATGAATGAATATCAACCCTCAGAGTTCCTCAACCATTGCTGAGAAATCTGGCAATTGAAAGCTGCACATTTGGAGAACATGCAGATTATGAGAAATCCTGTAACAGCCATTAAAATTGCACTGTTTTGTAGGTCAAGTCACTCACTCTCTTCATTATAGTGTTGCTGTTGTGAAGAAAAATAGATGGAAAATGTATAGAATTTGAGGAAAAGGATATAAAGATGTAAAAAAATCAAATAAATGAATGTTTATTTAGAGGGTTGCTTTACACAATAGCACTGTTCTATTCATCCATTTGCTATTATCTTTCTCATTAGTTAAATGTGACAAAATAAACATGTTCAGTAAAACTTTGATTTAATGGGTTGTTCAGAGGAAAAAAACATTTTACAGACACTTAGGTGAGTTAGTCAGTGTAGAAATTTAATGACTAAAATAAAATATAATTTATATCATATATAACTGACATCATCTGCATTAAAATGTTAATGTTATTGACAATTGGAATTGTCAAAATGAAAAAAGTAACTTATATCTCAATTTATTAAATGAGGGTTTATTGTATTTTTTTTGGCTATGTATTTTTGGCAGTGTAATAACTAATTTCGCAGAGTTCCAAGTATATTATATTGAGTTTTACACAGGCACACACAGACACAATCATGAAAATGATTACTGTTGAACTTAAGAACATTTAGACATTTTTGAAATAATACAATTTATGATTTATAAAATACTTTATAGACTATTTTGTGAGTATGGCTAACTCTGGATTATTCAACAAACTATTAGTAAATAAAAAATAGATTGGCATAAGAGGCTTTGTATGCTTGTATGCAATACAATAGGCATGATACAAAATAAATTTCATTTTTGCTGTTAAAATAGTCTAGGCGACACCAGGTAGAGCTTGTAGGATGAAAGTTCTTCAAATAAACAAGTAGCAGAGGTGGAGGAGGGGGGGAGGAAGGAAGGAAAACAACTATTGGGCAGTTTCTCTCTTACCAGCCAATCAACATGGCCAAACTGATCATCTAACTACAATATTCATTATGGATGAGCAGGATGCAAAAGTTAGGGGGGAAAACTCTGGTTTTCTTAGTTTTATCACCTAATATTCATGTTTTGGAAAGCCCTCCCCATGATTTCTTCCCTCATGCTATGAAGACATTATATTTTAAATAATGGTCAGTCTAGGACTATCTCAATATTGCTGAATCATTACTCCTCACATGCCTCACTACTGAACAAAATGACTTGAGTACTAGGTGTATATATCTGGAAGACTGAAATTCCCCACCTGAATAAATAATTAAAACTTACATTAAGTAATATATAAGATGCATGGATAAATTTTTGCAAGCTGACTTCAGCTGAATCAGTCTATCTCCATTTTAGATACAAAGAGATAAACAGCAATAGTATGACTACTCAAAAGATGGAAGAAATCAATACTTTAAATTCATTTTAATTTCATCACATTAGAATTAATTGCCTGTTTCCCATTGCGCATCTCAACTGTCCCCAAATGTGGCTTTTTGCAATTAATTACAACATCAAAGGAATTGTTAATTAATAGAATTGAACAAAACACTTCTAAATTAACTATGAAGCATTTCTACAGCTTAAAGTAGTAGTATTTGAATAAAAAGAAACATGGTCTTAATTCACACATCAACAAGTAAAGCAGGTTTCTTTTCCAGGATTTATTGAATGCATTTATTATTCTAACAGTAACGGATATTCTGTCACATGACTATTATTACAGCTGTAGAATGTAGCATAACAGTGAAAAAAAAGTCAAAAAAGACTAATTGTCTTTTTTAAATGTCCTCTCTTGTTTTCAGATACTTTTTATGACAGTGTACTAAAGTGATATTTTAAGACCAGGTCAAAAATACAAGTTGTTACCTTGGTTCCTACACAATAAAATACAGTAAACAAAAGTATAAATAATACAGCCATGCTGAAGTAATGGGATTTCTAGATAGGTATCAGTGAGGAAATAATGACTCATAGTTAAGTCTCTGGTCTTCCAACTGGCTTGCCTATATAATATCCGTCACTGTCCTTTTATGAATCATGAAAAAGAGCTATAGCCAGTATAATAAACATAATCCCCTAATATATATTATCTAGTTACAACAGACCTATTGTTCCCTACTTCCATTCAACAAGGAGGTATATATCATGCCCTGGATAGTTTGATTGAGCCTATTGTCCAGGTTGCCAAAAGGTAAGCCAGAGAGAGAGAGAGATCAGAAACACACATTAGAAATTAGAAGTTAAATATCCACTGAATCACACCATTGATTCAGTCAGTCAGGAGTGTTTACACTAAATGGCAACATCTGTGAAGAATTTCAATCATGGGTCTTTCCATTTCTGTTTGGAATAAACTAGGAATTGAACCTGGCTGTTATGCCTGCAGACTGTGTATACTCTAGCAATGTTGCCAGTGTCTGGGAATAGATTTGAGCAAACAAGCTAGTCCTTCAGTAAGAATCCAAGTTGTTTACAATTTATTTTAAATAAATTGGAGATACCGTGAATAAGGACAGCAACTGCTCTTGATAAATCTTTTCTAAGTGGTCCTTGTCAGAACTGGATTCTTGCTAAAGGATTAGTTTGGCAATTTTTCTGGACTTGGCATTGATTAAAGTCAAGGGAATACAGTAGCCTTAATTCCTTTTTTTACAATTTAGAATGATACACCAATGGTGGTCCTGTCTTCACAAAGTTCCTTTTCTCAGCCTGGAAAACTAGCATTTTAAGCACTGATTGGAATTTTTCCACTTGCCACTAAACATTCCTTTGATTGAAATATTATATCACAATCTAATAGCTATAAAATTATGTTAATTTAGAATAATTAAATAGTTATTAGCTTTGTAACCAAGTTTAGAATAGCATAGAAATGCTGTTGGAAAGCATCTGTTATTTGAAAAAAAAATTGTCCCAGGAGAAAAAAAATCACCTTAGCAACTGAATGTTAACTAGTGATGGAAACAAAAAAAAAATGTTAAATTAAGTTACTAAACATTTGTGTTTTTATGGTGTTAAGTAAAACAAATGTAGAATATGCAGATCAAAGGTAACTAAAATAACTTAAGGGACACAAACAACAAAAATGCTGTTTGAAAAAATATATAAAATCCATTAAATTTAGTTGCTATTTTCTTAACATAATTCTTCCTTTTTCATTAATTTTCAATAAATTACTTATTCCAATCTGATTTTTTTAAAAAAACGTGTAAATACTTACCTTTCTCCACATCTTATTCTAAGAGTAATAAGATAAAAAATTGAATAATGTTTCAAAAAACACAATGCTTTACATTTGTTTATTTTATACTGCATTTTTCAATTTTAGTTTTTGAGGTGTTTATAGCCAAAATTAATAAAGAAAAACCATAGAAAACAGATTGAAATAGAAAGGAAATAGTGAAAATCAATAAGAATACCAGAAGCAAAATATGCAGAAAACATATTAAAATATATCTATTTTTAAATTCTATTTCTATTATTTCAAAAGCAAGAGATAAATGGACACTGAAGGAAATACAGAATTGAGATATGATTACTGAGAAGGCCTTATCTTTTGAACTCTTAGATATGTCAGCATTCTTATCAATATTCCAAATTATATTTTTTTAAAATAAAATAAATACAAATTGGAGGTAGTTTAGGAACTTTCAGGAATTCACATCTAGACTATTATTGGATTTGTGTAATCCGTTTAGGCATATAATTGTCTACCATAAAAATATTAAAGTGCATATGAAAATCCAAAGCAGAGAGAATAAATTTAGTTAACACTGAGGAAGATATTTATTATTCTCAAATATAAAAATGTGATAATAAGCAGAATTGGTTTTGAAATTTCATAATTATCAAATGTATTTTCAGAAGCAGTTGTTAATTTATAATTTTCCCTGTAATATTTAACATTCTTTTCTACCCAGACAACAGCAACTATTTATAATTCTGTTCATGTAAGGGTGAAAAAGGCTCATGAGAACCACTGTAAATTTTGCTGCTAGAATTATTGCCAATGTTTTGAAGTCTACAGACCTATTATATGTAAGCCAAAAGATACAAGTTTAGTCATTATCTGTTTTTAAAAAAACAAACACTACACTTCTAAATTAGACTTTGTTGATCCTAGCCAGGAAATTGGTTTGCTTTGTTTTGTTTTTAAAAATAAGTATTATCTTTTTTTTATTTTTGAGCAATACTTCCATTTAATTCCATAGTTAGTATACTGTTAATGGTATGTGTAGTGTAACAAAGAGAAGGACAAGAGTTGCATGAAAGCAGTCTTCCAATATTTGAGTTGTCACCCGAAGAGGGGTTCAACCTATTATCCAAAGCACCTGAGGGTAGGACAAGAAGTAATGGATGAAAGATGATCAAGGATCCATCCTAGAACTAAGAAATTTCCTGATAGTGAGAACAATTAGTTATTGGAAAATTGACTCCAGAAATTGTGGATGTTCCATCAATGGAGATTTTAAAGAAGAAATTGGACAGCCATTTGTCAGGAATGGTATAGGTTAGTGGTGGCTAACCTTTTTGGGCTTCTGTGTCGATAATTGCGTGTACGCTTGTGTTGCCACTCTCACATGCCAGCACACAGAAAGCAATGCATGCGTGTCCCCTCATGTCCCTGCGCATGTGCACGTGACCCCCCATGCACTGCACACCTCTGAAAATGTGTGAGCAACACACCACGCATGAGCACATGCGCACCTCTCCTGCATACCCCTATCCTGTAAATGCACACTAGATACCCGACAATCAGCTATTGGACAGGTGGTGTGCATGCATACATAGTACACCTCCTCTGGGCAACGGCTCGTGTGCTGGCAATAATGTCTCTGAGTGCCACTTCTGGAACGCGTGCCATAGGTTTGCCATCATGGGTATAGGTCCTCAGCTTGAGCAAGGTGGAGTGGATTGGACTCATACATCTGTTATTCAGTATTTCAATTGAAAACTGGAGAATCATAGAGCAAATCCATGATAAGAATGCTGTTATCTTTGGCCTTTGCAGTTAAGTTGGTTCTTTCAAGGCATGTTTGGATGCTGTGGACACCTGGAGTGTTATGATCAATTTGGCAGGTACCATGTTTCTCATAAAATAAGGCCAGATCTTACTTTTTTTGAGCCCTGAAAAAATGGCTAGGACGTCTTTTGGGGGTGACTTACTTTCTTCCCCCATGCACACCTCCACCTAGAGCACCCCATGCACACTCACCTCTCCATGAGACCACTACTGGAAGCTCCCCAAAGGTAGAGTCACCAGCTACTTTGGGGTGAGGCGTGGCTGTCTGCAGGGTACTCCTGAGAGGAGAGCCCCACGCGCACTCTCCTTGAGGCTGTTTCTATTGGCCAATGGAAGCTCCCAAAAGGCAGAGTCACCAGCTCCTTCCATCAGCCAATAGAAACGGCTTCTTGGCAAGGGGAGTGCACATGGGAGAGCGGCTACAAAGTGAGCAAACTGAGTTTCTCTCCCCCCCGCTCTCTCTCTCTCACACACACACACACACCACCCCTGCTAGCCCTTGTCCCTACACTGGATCAGCCAAGCCCTTCTGGCAAGGGAAGGTCTCAGCATCTGCAGGATTCCCACCACCGCCCTCTCCTTCCCAGGCCAGACTTTTTCTGGGCACCCTGCCAAAGTCCCAGGGCAGCCTACCTCCCTTTATTTGCTGCCGCTGCTGTTTGGGGAGCGGGGTGGTGGTGCCGGGGAGGGAAGAGGAGGCAGCAGAGCTCGGCTACCCTTAGAAGGGAGATTGGATGGGCTCCCGAAAGGAGACTTGGGAGTTGGTCCTTGTGGAAATGCAGCGGGGAAGCAGGGTGAGTGTGAAAGGGTCGCCGCCGTAGCACAGGAGGGAGGGAGGGAGTTGGAGCAAAGAAGGGCCAGGGAGAAGTTAAACCGTCCTTTCTATTGCTCTGGTGAGGGCCGAATATTTGCAGGGGCTGGTTGGAAAGGCCTAATTTTAGTATGATCTTTGAATTATGGGGGGGAAGTTGAACACCGAAGGCACTCTGCACATGATATGAAGCAATCCTGCCACAGCTCACGGGTGGTGTTGCTAACAGTTGGGGGGAGTCTGAGAACTTCCGCGACGCCTCCTTTTCTCTCTCTCTCTTTGAGCGCCTGAAAGAGTGCTTGTCATTAACCAATTAACCAACACCAGCCTCGGAGTCCCTTATTTCAGCATAATTCAGGATGAGAATGGAGCCGTAAAACCAGGGGCTTGGTGACAAGGTGCAGGTTCTTTTTTGGGGGGGGGGATTGAGTTCAATCATGAGACATTTCTGGATTTCATTGGACATCCAAGGCATTCAGAAGAACTTTTGAAAAACTTGCGGGTCTAACTTTGAGAAGCAATGAGTTCGGTCCTCTCAAATGGCGGAGGTNTTCAGAAGAACTTTTGAAAAACTTGCGGGTCTAACTTTGAGAAGCAATGAGTTCGGTCCTCTCAAATGGCGGAGGTTGGGATGGTCTTTGGAGACCTCTCCTCTCCTTTAGCTGATGGAGACCTGGGAAATTTTAAGCCAAAAGCTGTCCCAGAGAAATTGATCAGAGAATGGGCAGGAAAGCAAAATAAAAACACATTTGGGCTAAGGCCTTTTCTCCCATTCCCTCCGTCACAATCTCACAATTTTATCCAGACACAGATACATGTGTGCTTTTTCTCCTGCCCCGCTGGAAGATTCAAAGACAACTAATGCGCGCTCCCCTCACCATGAGGCCGTTTCTATCGGCTGATGGAAGCTCCCCAAAGGCAGAGTCACTAGCCGCTTCTACCAGCCGATAGAAGCGGCTGGTGACTCTACCTTTGGGGAGCTTCCATCGGTTGATAGAAATGGCCTCATGGCAAGGGGCGTGTGCACAAGCATTCACCCCTGGGGCCATTTCTACTGGCCGATAGAAACAGCTGGTGACTCTGTCTTTGGGGAGCTTCCATTGGCTGATAGAAATGGCCTTGTGGTGAAGGGAGTGTGCATGGGCACTCACCCCGAGGTCGCTTCTACCAGCCAATAGAAGCAGCTGGTGACTCTGCCTTTGGGGAGCTTCTATCAGCCGATGTTCTGTCGGTAGTAGATCAGGGTATTCTAGCCTAGGCTACCTGCATGGCACTCCTAAAGGCAAGTTTTTCCCCCCCTTCCCTTCCCATTTCTCTTCACCTCGTGTAGTTCTAATGAATGATGTGAGAAATGGTGGGGAAACGCATGGTTTAAATAGGCCTAAATTTGGGGGGTGGGGCTTAATTTCACCTCATGCCTAGAAATCATTTTGGGCCTTCCTATTGGTGGAGGCCATATTGTTGGAGAAACACGGTAGTTTTGCCAGGTGTATGGTTGAACTTGCAATTGATGATACCAAACGCCTGGCATATGCATTGGTCCATCACCTGAGCATCCTTTTTCTGTTTGTCAATCCCAGGCAACTGCTTGATTTACTGAGAAATTGTTATGTGAGAATGACTTTGAAAGACAGGTCAATGAGACTCAGCTAAAGGCACAGTCAAAGAAAAACAGCCCATAATAGAAATGTGGGCAGGGTGAGAAACTCACCTTAGCTTCTTCGGTTGTAAAAGAGAGATGGAGGTGAGGGGTGATATGTACTTTCAGAGTTGCAAGAGTATGTTAATGTAATCTTACAATACAGTCAAATTAGCTCATTTTGTTATGTTTCCTGTCTGGTCTGTCTCAAACAGCTGACAGAAACTTTGTGACATGAAGCAGCAGAAGGAAGGTATGGGGAGAGGAGTAAAGGAATTTGGTTCCTCTGTATTTCAGTATATCCTTTCTCTGATCACCTGGGCGGAACCTTCCCTGGGTTCCAACCTTCCTGTAGGAAAAGAAATAAACTGTAACAGTTTTGAAGAACATTCAATCTATAATGTTGTCAGGAGTTGTCCATATAAAATAAATTTATTATAATTTAATACAGTTATTTTATATTTGAAGTCTTAGTACTGTAATGTATAAATTGTGAAGAATCTATGTAGAGTTGTTAATATAGAAACAAGCTAACATGAAACGGATAACTCTAAAGGGAAACTACTGATTCAGCAAATACAGATGGTATGGTTGTTTTTGCTTTATAATTCATGTATGTGAATTTCTTTATGTTTAGCCCAATCTTTTTGTACAATGATAGCAAATCAGAGACAGGGAAATGCTAGCTTACACATGCAGTCATACATTCATTTTTAGATATGGGGGTTTGATTATTTATTTACCAGAGATTTTGTTTTTCTTCTTATAATGATGGAAGCTGCAGATATAGAACAGTAATGTTATGATTGCGGAAAAATGGGCTATGTGAATTGAATATTTTGAATCTTTTTAATTTGTTGTTTTGTTTGCTGCAGTTTAGGTGCACTAAGCTGTTCAAAAACATGAGGACATTATTATGATTATTATTATTTGCTAAAAATATTGCAGCTCATGGTTAAACATGAGGTCTAAAAAAAGAAGTAATAGTGGGGTTATGGTCTTCAAACTCTGGCTTGGGAACAGTGATTTAAACTCATTTAAAAACAGCTCAGAATGCAGAACAGATACCATGTAATGACTATTTAGGAAGAAATAATCTGATGCCCCTCAAATGATTTTGGACCATACCTTCCAAAATCTTTAATAATTGGTTGTTTCAAAAATTTATAGATTTAGTGCAAATCAAGACATCAAGAGCACATATGGTTGCCTTTTCCTGAATAAATTAACTAGATAAAATGACCCGGACATGGAAAGTTTATTTACTGTCAGATTCCTTTCTATCTAACTCTCATTTCACCTTCATGGAGAGTTACTCAGACCTCCTTTAACCCTTGCTCTCTTCAGGCCAGTTTGGATGCCAAGACTTGTCCTGCCAATGAGCACAGGACACATATTTGAAGCAGAAGTAGAATTTATTTTATATTAAATGGAACAACTTAGCAATTGAAGATGGCTATCCATTGAAAGACAAGGATAGAAAATATTTGTAGTAAAATATGGTCTTTGTTTCAGAGAGCATGTGAATGTGGTTTGCTTCAGGGGGTTGAGAGCTAAATTTGGTAAGGAGGAAGTGCAGTTATCGGTTCCTGAAGCATATGATAATCTGTACCTCTTTGTATGCTGGAAATTTTGACCTCGAATGATGGATCTTGGGAAACCTAAGTTTATATAAGGGATTTCCATATCTTAAGGGGGATTTCTTTATGGTTTTGATTAATTTGATATTTGCCAGTTTCCTAGCAAGAGATGTGTAGTCAGTTTTAGCCCAAATATCAGTGAAAAAAATTAAAAGGAATTTTGTTCTATTCCTTGGTATTCACTGACAGGTCAAGGGTAGTTTGGTTTGGTGAGTGGCTAAGATGACAAGGGTGACGTGGGAATACTACCTTACCATATATTGATCAAACATATTCCCCCTCCTCTCTATTTTGTTAACAATATTTGTAGAAGTATTTCTTCTTGATCCTGGTTGTGTTGTTGATGCTGACTAGGAGATTTAATAGCCTTTCCAAAACTTTCCAAAACCTGAGTATTGTAATGCGTTGGCCCATTACATTAAGCATAAGATAATTGTTTAGTTCACATGTCTGATTTCTATGCACATCGTGTGATTCTTGTCTTTTTTTCTATTTCAGGATTATTAGATCTATAATAATCAGACAGTAATACAATTGAGAGAGTCCAGAGATATTTCACAAGAAGAGTCCTTTTCCACTCACAACAGAACACTTTGTACCACCAGACTTGAAATTTTGGGCTTAGACAACTTAGAACTACGCTGCCTTCGGTCTGACCTAAGCATAGTACATAAAATTATCTTGCTACAATGTCCTGCCTGTCAATGACCACTTCAGCTTCAACCACAACAGTACATGAGCACATAATAGATATAAACTTAAGATAAACAGCTCCAAACTCGATGGCAGAAAATATGACTTCAGCAACAGAGCTGTCTATGCCTGGAATGCACTACCTGACTCTGTGGTTTCTTCCCCAGACCCCCAAAACTTTAACCTTAAACTGTCTACTGTTGACCTCACCTCATTCCTAAGAGCTCTGTAAGGGGCGTGCATAATAACATCAACATGCCTACCATCCCTGTCCTAATGTCCCCTTTTATTCATACCCATACTCATAATCATGTTCCTAATTATATCTGTTATCTAAAACATACAAAAATAAAATAAATAAATAAATAGGGGTGTGTACAGATAAAAAAAATCAACACGGTGAACACAATCCTGTGATCAATGCCTTACCTCCTTTTTAAAAATATGTGATTGTAGTTGTCATATTTAGTATTTTTGGTCTCTTTCCTTTGCAAACTCCTGAGATAGTTAATGAGAAGCACAAACATAGAGCATGTTCTTAGGCATGCATTTATGTTAAATTATCGCTTTACACTGAAGTGGTCTTTTAAGTGGAAACGATTCTGCTTTGTAGAGAATATCAAAGTGTTTCCAAGATAAGAAAGAGAGATGGAAATACTGTCTTGAGATTAATTATTTAACTTAAAAAATGAATTTAGAAAACATTCACATGTTTGTTTTTGGTGAGATGGCACAAATGGCCCAACACTTATACTTTTGACTGAATTAGCAAGCAACCCATAATTCTTTTCATAGTGGAGGAGGAAAAAACTTTAACTTTTGTCTAACATCATCTCAATGTTACTTTTAATACATAAGAGACATAAAGCCTAACAATTATTTCATTTTCCACTCTATCATTCCTTAAGAATCTTGAAAGTTCTGAAGCCAGAGTACTATGAGAATGCCTTTTTGTCCCATGTCCACAAATGTGGCCATAAATAATGAGTGATTAACTCTGTGGATGTTAAAGGTTTATTTAAAAATGTCTTGTGTTACATACTTCCAAGAATACTATGTAGGAGCCAGGATATGCAAGTTTAAATGAGACAGATTTGAAACCCAATTACAATTAGGCAGCAAATGAAATCAGTTTTACTACTGAAGTTAAATGAAATCTGTTTTTATATTGACTTACAGTAATAAGGAAATGGAAGGTAAATGATTCAGGATTTTTTTTTTTGTATAGACATCTATGTGTTTGTATTGATTAAAACAAAATATCAATTCAGGAGTTTGCTGCTTGCTTTACTGAAATGTCAAGAAAAACTAATTCATCAGTCTGCCAAGAGTTATAAAAAAAACCTGGCAGCCCAAGATAATTGAACAACAACACGAGATAATAAGATGCGTAATCAGACAGTAAGAAATGAATCACAGGTTCTTTTTCTGTTCAAAAGAACACATTTGCAGATTGAAATCCAAATAGAAATACTGACTAAAATACAATCTGTTAAATAATTATTATTTAACAAGAAAAGGGGGACATTAGGAAAAGTATATGTTTTAGGAAAAAATAGGAAAATATGGATGAAAAATTATAAGAGTTTTTATGCAGTGTTTGTAAACATTTGATTTTTTTTTGAAAGAAATCTATAGTTAAAACAATGGGATCTAAGCAAAACCAAAATTGGTATTTGCTTACAACTTTATGGACGTTCCACCAGGCTTTATACTTTGCATACAAAAGAATCGACTTTTAATCTGTGGCATATTCAGTCCAGTGATGAGGAAAAATTCTGAGATGTGAAAACAAGTGATAATCAAATCACTTGTGATAATGATAATCTGTCGCTGGGATTTTATGACATGCTTCTTGAAACTCATTAACATTTTCTTGGTTTTTATGACACACTTGTGTAAACCAATTGCATTGGCTGTGTTGATACAGTTCACTAGGATTAAATATTTTATGGTTAAGTGTGAACTCATTGTTCCCAGAGAATAATATTCTAATTTCTGAAAGGAAAGTCTGTCAACACCACACATTATAAACCTTTTAAATAAATGTATGTTTACTGATTTGGAAAAGATGAGTGATGAGATGAATAGGTTTCAATTATGGCATATTTGCACAAATATGACGTTGAAAGTTGGTTGTGAATGGGTAAGAACAGTATATGATGGAAGTAAATTGAAATTTGAAAATAAATAGCATTCTTAGCTAGTAGTTCAACACTGATCATGGAGAAGACAAGGTTATATAATGTCACCTTGGTTGCTGTATATTTATGGATAGCTTGCTGCAGCATTAGAGATATGTTGGCTGGGAATGTGAATATATTTATATTCAGATGATGCCATGCTGTATGGAAAAAATTTGAATAATTTGCAACAAATATTAAACTGAATGGATTAGTGAAATGGATGAGTGATTAAAGTATACAAATGTAATGGAAAAAACCAAATACTTGAATATATCCTGATAGAATATTTCATAAATTTGAGAAATTAATTCTGAAATTTTGAAGTATGCAAATGCTAGAAAAAAGGTAGCAGACAGCTTTTAATTTCTGGTCAAGAATAAATGCTTGAAGAAATAAAAATGGCAGTGTAAGAATGTTTTCCCTACTTCACTTACATAAATTGGAGCAAGGTATGTTAGGAGAAATCTAAACTGCAGTGGGAGTAGAGGGAGGAGGAGGAGGAGGAGAAGGAGGAGGAAGAGGAGGAGGAGATCGATAGAAGAATGAATGGATGTTGAATGATTCTGGATTGAATACATGAAAGAAGTTCATTGAATTAGTCTGGTCATCTAGAGAAAGAATGAGCATCAAAACATAGGAAGAACAGTTGCAGGAACTGGGTATGTCTATTATTAATGAAAATGACTAGGGGTAACATGATAGCAGTGTTCCAATATCTAACATCGGGGTTTCTGTATCTAAGAGGCTGCCACAAAAAAAACCTCTTCTCCAAAGCACCTGAAGTCACGGCAAGAATTAATGGAAATTAATCAAGGAGAGAACCAACCTAGAACCAAGGAGAAATTTTCTGACAGTTGGAACAACTAACAACTTACATCCAGAACTTGTGAGAGCTCCAACACTGGAGATTTTTAAAGAAGAGTTTGGACAACTATTTGTTTGAAACGTTATAGAGTTTCCTACTTGACCGGGGGATTGGACTAAAAGAACTCCAAAGTTCTTTCCAACTTTGTTATTCTGTTGCAAATTAATATGTGAAAGAAAATGAATGGGTCAAGAGGCAGAGGAGGAAAGCTGATATGGCACAGTTGATAATATTTTCAAAAAGAGGCAAAGAGTTTAAATAAAAAATGCAATATATAAAATAATAATGGAACAAGGCTAGCTTAAAATGACAAAAATATGGAAAATATTCTGAATATACTGAATAGTGATAGTATAAACTGTTCTTTTCTAATGTTATTCCTTTAATTTATTTAGCTTAATATTTCTTATTCTTTTTAAGCATTCTGTGTTATGAGCTGAATAAGAAATTCATGACTTTGTATATGTTGAAACTTTCAAACATTAAACTTCTCAGAGATTTCTTTACTTCCTACTGAGACAGCTTTCCTATATAAAAGTAAAACTCTGTTGTAATTATGCCATCTAGCAGTACATTGTTTTTAAAGAAAGAGTAAATCATACATTTCTACCATGCCACCCAGTTTCTCAAAACCAAAGCTATTTAGTTCGGTTTGGCTTAAAGACAGCAGCCTAGGTTATTCATGTGAAGATTTTCCAAATACAACTTTTGAAACAAATATTCAATAAGCAAAAAACAAATTTGCTTGTAATAGTATGTAATAGACAGGATAATTTTTAGGATTAATATATGATAGCTGGCATACTAAATATGTTTCATAAATTACCATTAAGAATTCTTCTCACAAAATATCTTTTAAAAATCCTAAGAGGGAAAGTTTCTTTTTACTGAACTTTAGCATCTTGTTCTTCACAAATATTTTTAACTGATTATTTCTACTTATAAATACTGACAGGCAATTATATTTTTGTCATGTCCCTGTCAGACTCTGAATCCGAGGAGGAAGCTGAACAGCTGACAAAGAGTGGGAGTATGGCTCTGTTGGCTGTGGAGGAAACTGAGGAAAGGCAAAGTCCAGCTGGGCAGAGCAGGGAAGAGGTAGAACAAAGGAGAGGGAATTCAGAGGAAGACCCACACCCACTCCCTCTTCATCCTAGGGCACACAGGAAGGAAAAGAGAAGAGAGCAACATGGGTTGTGTGGCTCATGGGGGAGGAAAGGGCCCTGATTCCCTTCATTAGCTGCAGCTGGAACACAGTGTTTGAAAAAGGAAGCTGTGCACAGCAACTGTTGGGAGCAAATAGTGAATTTATTCAGTCTTGTCGTGGCTTATCTGTGTTCCTGGTGTCTTCCCAACTGTTTGAGTTTTGCTATGTTTTCAGGTCTGAAATTCTTGCTCTTTCCCTGCCAAACTAATTACTTCAGCTTGCCTTGTTTAGACTTTAAGTTACAGTTTGTGTTTATCCTGTTTTGGAGTGAATTTTCTGCAGTCAAAAGCTGTTCCTGGGAGAGTTTTTCTCCAACCAGAAAGTAACCTGGACACTGGGGGCAAAGTTGGAGATAATAAAATCTTATTGATTATCTGACCGTGTTGCCTTTGTGCCACGCCCCAGGTCATCATAATTTTAAAATTACTTGTATTATTAACTCAAATATATTTGTAGGAGAAAATTAATTTGTGCCTTTTTTCTTCCAATTTATGCCTTTTTTCAATCCACATGGAGAGTTTAAAAAAAGAATCAAAATAATATATACAATCACAGAATTGAAACTCCACTGTTTCAATTCTGAGATTCTATGGTCACAGATAGCCATAAGTAATTCTTCACATAATTGCAATTGCTATATTGATATTTTTGGCTCCTCTGTGGACATTCTTGGTAAGAAATTTGATTAATTACATAATGTTAAATGACTGTTTATAAAATTTTGTACTCATAGTCCCTTCAGATTGTATTGTTGAATTTGATTGTTGCAAAATTGTATATAACTATCAATGTAAGCAGAAAAGGGGTATTAAAAGGCTATTTTCATGATTCTACAGAAAAAGTTGGACTTGCCAAACTGTATTATGGGTTCATTCATTCTAAAGATTTAGTCATTCACTGTGCCATCAGCCACTCCAAATCATGAAAATTCCAAAAAGTCATCTATAAAACTAGGTCCTTTCAACAGGGGCTCAATGAAAATCAGATTGTGGAAGATGAAAAGTTATACTTTTTAAATATAGTTTATTGAGATTTTAATGCAAAAAAATGAAAACTAACATAAACTAATATTTAAAGGGAAGGGAGGGAGGGAGGAAAGAAGGGAGGGAGGAGGGAGGTGTAAGAAAAAAGTAATAAAATATAAAGATATAACTTCTTTTTTATAGTAGTCATAAATATAAATTTGCCTCTTTATGATTACAGTATCACTTTCATATTTTCTATAATCTATTTTTTTCTAATCATGAATTCTTTTGTTTCTGTTTTATGCAAAAAGCCTGTAAGGCATTCCCAGTTAGCAATAAATTTTGCTAATATCTTTTCTCTGATCAAAGCTGTCAATTTGGCTACCAGGGCAAATTTCATCATCTTCAGAATCCACTTCTTCATTGTGAGTAATCTTGAATTTTTTCACCTTTGTGGGTGTAATAATTGCAACTATCATGTATAAAAAAAGGCTGTTACTTAATTTTCATGATCAATTCCAGGTGATGGTGTCCATTTTGAAAATTCTAGAAGACTTGGTCTCTTGTATGAATTCGTTATACATCAAGGTCCAGATATTAAGGTTGTTTAAGACTGTCTCTGCAGACTATCCTATAATTAGAAATTAGATGAATTAGTGCCCTAGAGATGGCACTTTTAATTTTGGGACCCAATTTTATATAATTGTCATCAGAAATGTACAGTTAGAAAGTATTTTAAAAGTCAAAAATAAGTTATTTTAGATGCCATTTTGTTGACTTAACTATTATGAATATGTTCCCATTTTCATTTTAATATTTTTTAAAGTTGTTACCTCCATGGATAATTTCTGAAGAATGACATACACATAAGCCCTCAGTTAGTGAGCATTTGTTTAATAATAGTTCAAAGTTACAACATTCTCCGAAAAAGTAACATACAACCAGTCTTTGAAGTTATGAGTAGCACACCATCCCCACGTCATATGATTGCAATTAGGTACTTGGCAACCAGCTCACATTTACAATGATTGCAGCATGTTGTAGTCACAGGTCATGATTTGTGACTTTCCCAGCCAGCTTCCCATGGATAAAGTCAATTGAGGACGCCAGATTCACTTAATCACCATGTAAATTATTTAACAACCATAGTAAAGTTGGTAGTAAAATTAATACTGGTCATGTGATTGTTCACTTTATTACCATACCGATGTATGACAGAAATTCTGCTCCCAATGGTGGCTGTAATTTGAAGACTTTGTGTATAAAAGAACAATCAAACAAAAGAGTGCATTCTTAAATTATAACATTTGTGCAATTCCGAATATTTGGCAAACTGGATCATAATCCAGAAGAATATATGCCACAAAAGATTTATTTGTGTTGTTTATTCAATCTGTGTTTCACTTGATCACAACAGTGATGACATTGTTGAACAAAACAAAGTGTGACTACTTTCATTCAGTTTTTGGGTACTAACAAAAATCTGTGCATGCATAATAGCACAATAATTACAAAAAGACAGCATGAAGTAATTATGTGAAATTCCAAAATGTTTTCAATACTGTTGGTTTCATTTCTAAGTGGTTTATATGGCTGACATGTGATGAGAATCAAAATAATATGCCAGTAGATATGAGAAAGCCTTGTATTAAAAAATGCTTCCCTCTCCTAGGCTTTATCCTATTAGATAAGTAATAAAAGGTTTCCCTTTTGTTTTAATAAAAGCCAAATGCAGAAATAGTGATTAGACTGTTTGCAGTAAGGTAAAATTTCAGATCTGCACATGGCATCAATGCCCTCCAGGTTTTGATTAATGGTGGTCAAGCCACACAAGAGGCATTTCAAGCAACCACCCACTGCAGAAATCAAAAATCTGCCTTCCACTGTTCTGTTTACATTCTTCTATGCTAAATTGCACACATGTTATAAGGAAATAGCCATTTGTGGCTCTTGATGTGCCTTATATAACATGGAATTAAGAAGAAACAGAATTGGCTTCAGTTTGTTCTGAAATATGAGTTTTTATGAAGAGTTTTTTTTTCCAGATTACACTTTTGAAAAATCCCTCCTTATTTTAGTTCCTGTCTGTTTCACTGTCCTCAAACAGAGTTGATCCTAGAGTAGTGGACTCCAGCAGTTCTGCAAAATCTTGTCTTCAGAATGATTCTACTTGCACTACAGCTGCACTGGAAGTAAATAGCAAAGCTGATCAAAAGAAATGCTAGATAGAGTGAGGAGCAGATTCAGGAAGAGTGAAAATGTTAGTCCATCTTCTCAAAGTCTTCCCAAAGTCACATATGTACAGTACCTATATGAATCAAGGAATTACAAATCCATGTAATCAAATTTCTAACAAATCCTGAAAGCGTGGAGGAGGGAGTAAGGAGGAAACAAGGGTACAATAGAAAATTTCCTGGGTCTAGGTGACATGGTGAGGGTTAGAGGGAATGGACATGAGAAAGAGACTCTGAGTAACTTTGCCTTCATTATACTAAGTATAATCTGATCCGAAGAACTGCTTTTACAGACTTTAACAATTCTCTTACCATATTTTTCTAGCAATAAAGTTTTTTACAAAAACCTTTGGTCGTTGTTTCCTAGATTTCGTGGAAAGTGACTTCCATATCTCTCTTAACATGATCTATGCCTTCTTACCATCCACATCACTCACTATCCTTGGCCATGCCTGAACTCAGTAAACCTCAAATAACAAACAAAGAACAGCTTAAGCCTTAAGTTTGACACCTTGGCTGAATGTGATAGGAAACTATGTGGATGAATATGATAGCAAATATTAGTAACTCAATCAAAATAATAAGAAATCCCTTCAGGATGTAGATTAGCTAGGAAATTCTTTACACACACAAAATCCCATCACCCAAAGTCAACATCTAGACACACAAAGAGGTTGATATTGGCCAAAGGTAGCAAGTCCATTAAGGTAAACTTTCTTTTCAGTATATCAGAGATTATACTTATTAATAATTAAAAAGATATCTTCCTCTTTGTGACTACTTCTTCTAACTGCAGTGTTAATTAAGCAAGGAGGAAGTTTACAAATGTGATTTCACGATCTGGGACAAATGTCATAAATGCCCACCAATTGCCAAGCTCCCAAATTTTGATCATGTGACTATGGAAATGCTGTAACAGTTGAGGAGAAAACTGATCATAAGGCCATTTTTTTCAGTGTCATTGTAACTTTGAACAGCCACTAAATGAACTTCCTGCATACATTTTCCTCAGAGCTGGAAAAATACCTTCTCCTCAATAAAAGTTCTTGCTTTTTTTTGTTTCCTGTTAAAAACATTAAAAGTTCTGTTTGTTCCCTGCTTTCATTTCATTTCTACAAGACTTTGATCCATAGCTCCTGCTCTGAGGTTCACATGCATTCCCATAAGAAAAATATTTTTAAAAAACAAAGGAAATCCATAACACTAACACACCACACAGACACACACAGACACACACACTATATTATATATTTTATATGCATTCCAAGACAAATCTTCACTCATTATGGGCCAAGGAAACTAAAAGGTTGGACACTATGCAAAAGTGAAATTGACATACATCCTTACAGATACAGATAAGTCCATTTAATTACAGAGGAAAAACTGATTTATAGGTACAACATTTATTCTCATTTTAACTACTCAGATAAATAATAAAAATGGGACAATTGAGTTTTACTTTCATAATCTATCCTTAAACCACTTAGCAGTAATTTCCTACTGTAGGACTCTCTAAAATCTTTTAGTTGATAAGAAATTGAAAGAACCTTTTTTGTTTGATTTTGAATTAGTAAGATGTGGTTACTGAAGCCATCTTGTAAATGTGACTCATTAAATTCATATTCCGAACCTGGACTTCGATTTCCAATATTCCCAACCAGTGTGGCATTGGCAATAATTCTTCAAGTTAACATTCACACATCTGGAGGCATCTTTTCATATGGACCTTTCTTATACATATGGATATTTTCATATTTGGAATAGTCCATCTAAGTATTAGAATAATTGAATCACAAAATTCAAGGTGATCATTTCACACATTGAACCCTCAGAGGTCTTATAGAGGAAACCAGAATTAATGTTGACGATGGAATGGAAGTATGTTAGTGGATAAAAGAGACAGTAAATGACATGTCAGGAAAGGTGGAAGTGTGAGAAAAAGATTCAAAACAAAACTCAATATTCTTGAAGAGCTGACAAATCCAAATGAAAGCATCTTTGACAAATTAAGTGTTTAGTTTCTGCTATTTTTAATGAAGGGAAGCACACCCCCTCTCTGGAAATCACATTTGGCTAATTGCTATTGCTGACATCCTCTAAGAGCCCACTTCTTAAGAAGGCATCATGAATTCCACTACACTGGACAATTTTTGTCCCTTTTCCCGCCTTGAAGTGGTTGCACTGCAACTACAGAGAATCATGGATGATACACAGTATCTAGATCAGCCGTAGCCAACTGATGGGCCATGAGAACATTTTGGTGGGCCACAGAGAAATCTCACCCAAAGAGAGGGAGATTTTTTAAAAAAACCAACTTACCAAATCCAGGGCAAAGCCAGGCAGGGCAATTGAGTTTGCTCACGAGGAATCACAGATTCATCAGAGGGATCTAAATCTCCCATTGGGCTAGCTCAGTCTGTCCATAAAATTTGCTTGCAAGCAAACTCACAAAATTAACTCACAACACACCATGTATGTAAAATATTTGATTTTTTTTATTTAAAAAGAGCAATTTTTATCCCCAAAATCATGGCAAAGCAGGCAGGCAGTTTTGAATTACTCACAGAATCACAGATTCATTCAGAGATCTATCTATCTGCCATCGGCTAGCTCAGTCCTCTCAATTTTGCTTGCTCTGTGAGTCTGCACTGAATAATAGAACCTTCAGTCCTAAGGGAGGTTCGGCTGTGCTTAAAAGCAGAGCCAAAGATCTGAAGACTCACTAGAAAGCAAGAAATTCAACAATTTCCTGCTTCCTAGCTAATTAAACCAAGCAGAACATCTGATGTTGTTGGAAATAATAGCAATTTAGCAGGCAAGTTTGCAGGTAAGGGATGAGTTGACGGGGAGGGTTCCCACGGGCCATGTGGGGTGGCGCAGCCTTATGTTTCTGCACCAGCCTAGATTAATTGCTTTGGGGGGGGTGCTTCTGG
>BHFT01008570.1:0-80023 GCA_004320025.1 Laticauda laticaudata
GCACTTTTGAGAGCGGATAACAATGGAATGGAACATTTTCTCGTCCGCTGTGTCCTTTTTACATACGTTTTGCATCCATCGGCCAATGTGACCTGGCCTTAAGTTTCTGCACAGTTTGGGGAACCCCCAAATCTCACTCCTGGTTGGTCTTCCCCACCTCTCCCCTCCTAGGAGTCCCCATACACCCATTGTGGATGCAAGTAATTGCAGGGTGTGCATGGAGACTCGGGGAAGGTGAAAAATGGGTCTCCCAGAAGTTCAGGAAGGCCAGAAATAGCCTTTTCCAACTTCTAGAGAGCCTCCAGATCCTGGGGTGGCCATTTCACTTTCCCAGAGACTCAAAGCCTCCAGAGCCCGAGGAGGGCAAAACACCCCCCCACCATGGTGCATTAGGCTGACTAGGCCACACCCACCATGGCCACACTCACCCAGAAACCAGGCAGAGAACCCCTTGCTAAAATTTTTGAAGCCCACCCCTGGCATCAATGTGAAAGGCAGTTCCTCTTCCTCATCACAGACTGGCTGTAGCTGCATGCTATCTCCACTTGAAGCCTGAGGGCTGTGTTTGAGCCACATCTCCCTCAGATAGCTGCTTGGAGCCATTAACCAACTCCTCTCCAGATGTACCTGGATCTGTTTCATCTACCTCCGAGCTGACACCTGGGGAGAGAACTGGGAAAGCATCTGGGGAAGTCATCACACATATGCAGGCTCACAAATGTTCATATATCTGACTCAATGGGATATCTTTTCTCTGTGCTACGACAGGTACACAACAGATTTCTAAACTGCTTATTCACTTATTTGAGAAATAGCCACTCCTAATGTATTCAACAGTGGGGAACAACTTGGATCAATAAATACTCAGATTCAGACAGTGAAGAATTATTAACTCAGACAAGGATCCATGTTCAGTGTTTTCCCAGAAAGAGGAAGAACAGACAATAATTCCGATAAACTGAAAAATGTATTAATTAATACTCGCACTCCGTTGACATAAGGTAAGCAATGTTTTTCACACTGAGAACATCCTCAGGAGTCACTTTCAATATCATTACCGCATAACAGAATTAATATGGTAAAAATTTCAATCCATTTTTTTTTAATATTAGTTTGGATTTTCAGTTTCTCAGAATGAAACAGAAGATTAGCTCAAGTAGCAAAAGAATGAGAATTTGAAAGGATGCCTAAAGATTTCTAACTTCTCCCCAAACTGTTTTTTTTAAAAGGATCCTAAAATTTTAGGGAGATTATGAGAGGGGTATTCCAAAATTCAACAATGTGATAGTAAAATAATTTTAAAATAACTTTAAAGATATAAAAGTGGACAAAAACATGGGTCAAATTAAAGAATAAATAAAGAATAAAAAGTAGGCTGTGAAAATATTTACAGACTCCTCACATCCTGGACATAAACTATTTCAACTCCTACCCTCAGAATGACACTATACAGCTCTGCACACCAGAACAACTAGATACAAGAACAGTTTTTTCCCAAATGCCATCGTTCTGCTAAGCAAATAATTCCCTCAACACTGTCTGCATTACTATTGCTATTAATCGTCTCCTCACTCCTTATCACCCATCCCTTCCCACTTGTGACTGTATGACTGTAACTTTGTTGCTTGGATCCTTATGATTTATACTGACTGTTTCTTAGTATGATTTGATTGTTGGTTGTACCCAATGACTATCATTAAGTGTTGTACGTTATGATTCTTGATTCTTGACAAATGTATCTTTTCTTTAGGTATACTGAGAGTATTTACACCAAGACAAATTCCTTGTGTATCCAATCATAGTTGGCCAATAAAATATTCTATTCTATTCTATTCTATTCTATTCTATTCTATTCTATTCTATGATTTGATTGCTTATTGTATCTTATGACTATTATTAAGTGTTGTGTCTGATGATTCTTGACTCTTGACAAACGTATCTTTTCTTTTATGTACATTGAGAGCATTTGCACCAAGACAAATTTCTTGTGTGTCCAATTACACTTGGCCAATACAAAATTCTATTCTATAAATAAATGTAAGGAACAAAAGAAAGAACTAAGGAAATGGTGAGGTTGGGTGGTTATTGACTGAAGGAAATAAAGTAGAAAATAAGACAAGATATGATACATAATAAACCGGTAATAAACTGTTCTGAAAAAAACAGAGCTCTAAATAGGTCAATTAAAATTAAAACTCCCTTTCATCTTAGATGTAATTTAGCTTAAAAAAGTGCAGCATCTTTTAATCCTTTGGACCAGGGGTGTCAAACTCAAGGCCCGCGGCCAGATCTGGTCAATGGGGCCACACTGAAAATAGTGAAGGGCCAGTCCCCAGTGCCTCTGCCAGCAAAAGTGGCCACATGCCCTCCATTTTCTCTGGCAGAGGGCTGAAGGAGGATCCCCTCCAGCCCTGCCGCCTCCCAAAGATGCCTCCTGACATGAGTGAAGTTAATCTAGCCATGACCATCCTGGCCATGCTCAACTCAGCCACACCCATCCTTCCCCTCCCAGGTCAAACACAACCCTGATGTGGCCTTCATTGAAACCAAGGTTTACACCCCAGCCCAGAAGGAGACAGCAAAATGGATTTCCTGAGGAATCAATTCCACCAACAATAGTGGAGAAATTGAATGATGGAATGATTAACTTGATTAAAAAATAAAATGAAAGATGGTTCGTTGGTTGTAGTTGGCTTGAGATAACATATAGTAATTCCATGGGCTTTAGGTGTTCCAGTGGATGACCACAATCATTTGCCTCTGAGCAGCGATTCATACAAATGAATTACCAAACAGACATTTAAGAGAAGTGGCCACTGAAACTATCGAATAGATGGAACAAATTTTTATGCCTTGGATTTTTTTATTGGGAAATAAATTGTTCTTCCTGAGTACACAAGCAAACTTTTCTAGGTAAGCACTTTCATTAAAAAAAAAGGAACCGTGGAAAGAAACCAGTGGGAGGGATTCAATTTTTTTACTACTAGTTCTGTGGGCGTGGCTTGGTGGGCATGGCAGGGGAAGAATACTGTAAAATCTCCATTCCCTCCTACCCCACTAACCTGCTTTCCAGCTCCATTCTTTTGTGCAGGACAACCAAAGAAGACCCAGCCAATCAGTTGGGAGGCAGAGAATAGATGGGGGACAGGGCCAGTCAGAGGTGGTATTTGCCGTTCTCTGAANTCTGAACCACTCAAAATTTCCACTATTGGTTCTCCAGAACTGATCAAAATTTGCTGAATACCACCCCTGAAAGAAACAGATAAATCTCCCTACATGCATTAGACACAGAGTACAACAGACATACCGGTAGTAGGTAGAACTTTTTCAAATCACACAAATTATTTGTAATGGATTTACAAATTATTTTAATATCCCTTTAATAGTATTTTTTTATCCACAGAACCATCACTTTTGTGTTGACTTAGAGTTCATTGATAAGCTAATGAAAAAAAAACAAAAACCTGGAGAATTACATAAGTGTGGGTGCAGTTGATATGAATGAGTTTAGTGTCGGGAATTCAAGGATGAAAGATTAACCAATTCACTAGAATGTCCTTAAAAACCTATGCTTTTGGCAGACCTATTTTCCTCTGCTCTTCTGCGAGCTTTTGTGGGCACCACTGTGTTATATCTCCCCGGAGAACCCACTGAAAAAAAGACTAAAGTGATCTCTAAAATATCTGTGACTTTAACCTTTTATCAGCCATCACAGCTAAATCACCCCTCTGAAGAGAAATGAAAGAGACCCTAAACTTTTAAAAGCAGTCCTAACATTGACTCTTAATATTCAATCAATTAATTTGCAAAATTGAACATCAGTTTCAGCCATTATTTCAGGATTGCTCATTTATTATCGTAGGGCATAAATGATTTGCCACCTCTAGGGGAATTAGGGTCAGAAAGGGAAGAAACAATAAACCTCCATTGGCTTTTAAAGCTGTAAGGATCTACCAGAGCATGGATTCTTCTTTATATTAATTTATTTGAACTAAAAATTAACACACCAAGGGAGAATAGAGACCTTGAAAGCTAAGATACACAGAAAAACAGTTTTGTACTCAATGGTTTTTGTATTTTTTTTTCAAAATATCTGTAATAAAAAATTAAGAGTAGGTGGCACATTTATCAATGTCAAAAACAGCACAGGATAGGCTAAGTTTTCAAAAAATAAAAAATAAATGGAAAGGCTGGTTGAGAACATTTCTGATGTGGGAAATGTGGAAGAAAAGAGAGTAGACAATGAAAAGACTTAATAAAGCCCTTATGTGATCAGCAAGATGCTGAATGATACCAGGGGTAGGCTTCAAAAATTTTAGCAACTGGTTCTCTGCCCTGTTGCCAGGTGGGTGTGGCCATGGTGGGTGTAGCATAGTTGGACTCCTGTACCATGGAGGGTGATGTTTTCACATTCCCTAGGCTCCGGAGGCTTTCTTCAAGTTTCTGGGAAACTTGTCTTTCTCAGGCTCTGGAGGCCCAGATGGTCTTTCTCAGGCTCTGGAGGCCCAGAAACCAGTAATTAAAAATGATAAAATTAGCCCATCCCTGAATGACTCCCATGATTTATGGTGGAAATCAACCCTTTCTAGGTGTCACCATTCAAGGAGCAGAGCGACAACTTGCAAACGTTTAAAGCCCATGTCACACTGCACCAACGGATGCAAAGAGGATGTAAAACGGACAAAAAAGCTTGCATTCCGTTGGTTAACGCTATGTACTCACTGTCTCCGTTTTGGTTCCTCTCTATCCGTCCAGCATCCGTCTATTGATGTTTCATCCACTCAGAAAGTTTTGGGCTGCCCAAAATTTTTGCATGGAAAATGTATCCAATTCGTCTGTTCTGCATCCACTATGCATCCGTTCTGCATCCGTTACGCATCCGCTATATCCGCAAGGCATCCGCTGCGCATCTGCGCAACTCGCATCCGCTCGGACACAGGGAGGAAGCAGAACAGATGTGGAACGGATGCAGAACGGATGCCTAGCGGAAACAAAGTGTTTAAAATGGAAAAAACGTTTGCAGAGGGGACCTATCTCGGATATTAAGGATGTCTCCAGGAATGCCTTAGAGGAATGCCTAGAGGAATGACAAAGTGGACACGTATATACCTGCCGTATAAAAAGGGGGAGCCAAACTCACCTGCAATCATCACTTTTGAGACCCAAGCAGCCCAGCTGTGCAGACCTCTGCAGCCTCATCTGACTCTTCTCTTCCACAGCATCCAAGTCATGTCAACCGTTGGTATCGTAAACAACAGATCCATTTGCAGCCACCATCCTTCTGCACAGTGCGAAGCCATGCTACAGGCTCTGTGAAACTCTACTACGGGACGAAAAGGAGGCGGCAAGAAGCGCTGGGTCCGAAGAATGGATCGGGAGAAGAGCAGAGATTGGGCTGTACAACAAGTGATGGTGGAAAAGTCAGGAACGAAGACACTCGGCCAATTCCAGAACGTTCAATGAGGATGCTCCAGCCATGTTTGACGAAGTTTGTGGCAGCACTGACACCGCCAGGTTGACCAGTGGCAAACAGCCAACTGTAGCCATCTGGAACCTGGCTCAAGGTGGCACTCACATCTGCAACCATCGCCTCAGGGACCACCTAAAGGAGCATGCAGTACGGCTGGAGGGTCTCTGCCAACCACAACACCATTCAGCATTGTGGTCAGAGAAGTGGTGGCAGGCCATCATCGAAGAATACCCTGCAGGAGCTCCTCCAGTGCCCCTCCACTGAAGAAGATGGAGAAAGTTGGGCAGGAGCAGTAGTTTATCAGAGGTGGAACTTCCCCCACCATCGGCCCGGTGGAGCCATAGATGGGGGAAGCACGGGCTTGCAAAGCAACCACCCAAGTCAGGCTCCAACTGTATTTTCAAAATTAACAAGGCCTTCTGTCAGCATCGTCCTCGTTTGCATGGTCGATGCTGACTGTACAAGTGTCATGTTACATCGATGCTGTCAGGGCAGGCTCATGTTCAGATGCCCAGGTATACAACGCCAGTAACCTCAAGGAGGGCTGGAAAGGCAACCTCATTGGGCTTTGTCCAAGATCCAGACCCCTGCCCCAACGACACCGCAAGGATGTGCCCTACTTCATCGTGGGGGATGACACTTCTCCCTCAGAAATCTAACCTCATGAAGCCAAACACTTGCAACAGAACCTCACCCGTGAGAGAAGGATCTTCAACTTACCGGCTGTCCAGGGCAAGGCGGGTGGTGGACAACGCCTTTGCATCCCTGGCGCATACAGGTTCCAGGTACTTCTCACCAACATATGCAGCATCGCCCAGAGACCGGTGAGGACGGATCGTGGCAAGCTTGCTGCACTCCTGCACAATCTATGCGCACGATTGGTCACCGGCTACACGGTCTTGCAGAACAGGCTCGTGAACTCCAACAAGGCAATGGGGACATGGAAGCCTGGGGATGGAGGCAAGGGTGTGAAACCCTGAAGACACCTGAGCCATGTGCAAAGGCCGCCAACAGAGCCTCAACTGTGAAGGGAAGAAGCAGTGCCAACTTCCTGAAACAACTGGTGCAACTCCCAGCGTGGAGCAGTGGAGTGGCAAGACAGGATGATAGATATTAATGGGATGCTTCCTTCGCCTGTCCTCAATCACACTGATGAGATGTGGGCCATGTATGTTTGGGTGGGCCTACAATGAACAGGGCTTTAATAAGAAGTTGTGTTTTGTGTTGACATGTGTGGATGTTAATTGCATTATTATGATAATAAAGAGTCATAGGTGTGGCACCAGGGAGGGTGGAGCCCATACAGTCCCACTATGCATTGCACTGGAGGCTTATCTATCCCACTGCTATCCCTTACCCAATCCAACAGCCTATTCCCATCCCAAGTATACCTGCCCATTACCACAGCTATTACCCAATAGCCCACTAGGTATCCCCTGCCCATCCCACTGCCTATCTTAACCCATCCCACAAGCATGCAAAGGCTTAAACCTTCTAAAAGTTTCCCACCAAGACTTTATTAAAAAAAGAAATCGAAGCAAGTGTGTAAATCAAGATACAACGTTAATTGAACAACAAGCTGTAAAACAAAATGACCAAGTCAAGTGTCCCAAATAAACTTACAGGTACCAGCTACCGCAGTCTCTGGCACTCTTATTGGTCACTTGGAGGTGTGCCCCAAGTCTCAGGGGTGAAAGGGTCCAGGTTGCTGTTGGAGGTTGGGTGGGTGCTGAGTGCTGGTCTGAAGCACCACTGGGGTGCAATGGCCTGAGAGGACAACCAGGTGAAATGGTGTGTTGAAGAAAGCTCTCAAGACCAGCTTGGCTCAAGACCCGCAATGTTCTGGGATAGTGTTCTTTGCCGGTGGGGGGGGACCGGCGTTCATTGTAACATCCTTTTCTGTCTTATGTGTTGGGGGGGGGTGGCGTGTGAGGCTGGTGTTGTTTGGATGGGCTTCGAAAGTTGTTGTTTCTGGGAGAATTTCACTTTGGTGGGGTGGGGGGGAGGGCTCGTTTAGCACCGCATGGGGGGGTATGTGGGGCGATGTGGTTGAAGGCGGTGGGAGTGGTCAGCAATCTCTGGTTGCATGCATCCCTCTTGGTGTTGCCTGTGATCGTTTTAGTGGCCTGGATTGTTGGGGGGCTGTCGAAGTGCTTGGGGGGGGGGGGGGGGGAGGATAATACTCGTGCGGGCGGACGTCTGTGTGGGGCCGGTGGGTGGGGAGTGGGCTGCGATGGGGGGGGTGGGGGGGCTGGGTATGTGCTGAACGAGGTTCCTTCCTCCAGCCATGGGCGGTGGTCAGCCCCAGTATGATGACAGATGTACTGAGGCCGGCTTGCTGTGGGGGGTGGAGGAAGGAGTAGTGTAGTGGGGCTGAGTCTGCAAGCTGGGTGAGGACTGGCGTGGGTGGCATTTCGGTGGTGTGGGTGGCATCGCTGTCGTCGTGAGCATCATTGGAGTGGCTTGGCCAATTGTGGCATCAGTGGAAACCGGTGGCACGGTGGTCACCCGATGACTCTGTGGCCTGGGCTGGGAAGGGCTGCTGCTTGCTGCTGGACCTCCTGGTAGCCGTAGCCCTGGTAGGTGAGGGGCTTGTGGGAAGCCTTGGAAATGGGAGGACATCACCTGGGGTGGAGGTGGAGGAGCAGACCTGATTGGTGGAGCAGTTCCTCTGGGTCGGAGGGTTGGTGAAGGCAGCTCGTGATTCCGGTCCTTCACCACCTGGTACTTGGGTTTCCTCATGTTCTTGAGGGTCTGGTTGACATAGGTGAGGAACGGGCTTGTGTTGAGGATGAAGGAGTCATGCTGACAGCTGAAGGGAGGGGTCTATACTGGTGCAGATCACGTGTCCTTGCTTTCCAGCAGGACAGTGTGGCTCTGCCCTCCTGCTGTCTGGCTCTCTGCCTTTCCTGTGGAAGGTGGAGCCTGGGGGGGTGGGATGCGGCTATGACTGTGGTGGACTCGATGTCTCCTCTCTCCACTGCCCAAGCGGAGTCCTCCACGGCTCCACCACGGTCATGGACAACAGCTGTCCACGGGTTTTCCGGCCGTGGCACGCTCCACAGCACACCTGTCTGGAACTCAGGGGAAACTGGACTCTCGGCCAGAAAGAAGGACTGGGTCGCAGCAGAGGCCTGCCTGGAAGAGAGGAGGCGGTAGACAGAGGGCTCCTGGTGCTGCCTCGATGGTAGGAGTCTCAACACTCCAGGAAGCTGCACCTGGCCATGGGACGTAGGTCTCTCTGTCCGTCCAGGTTACTGTGGCCTGGTCAGATTTCTTTTCAGGTGGCAGCTTCCGTACCAGATGTGCATGTGCTTCCACCAGCGAGGAGCACTCCGAACGTGTAACGCCAATACTCTCCGCCCTCTCTCTCCAAAGCAGCCTGCTTCCGCTTGGTGTCCCTGTACAGCCGTTGTCAACTTTCTCATCAGATAGTCATTCTCTCTCAGCCAACTTCCAGCACCTCATCCTCGTGTTCCTCCTCAATGAAGTATTGCCTCCTCTCCCGTCCCGCATATTGCCTCTTCTCCTTTGCCAGGAGCCAGATGGGCCCCTCATTCAGAGGGGCTCCGCAGGTGGTAGGGGGCTGCTCTCCACACCACCACCAGCAGCAGCACGCAGCAGGATCATCCATCATCATCATCACCAGCAGGAATCATAATCATCATCATCAAGGCAGCAGCAGCAAGCAGGACAGGATCAGCAGCAGGCAGAGTAATCACCAGGAGCCCAGAAGCACCAGCAGCATCAGCATTGACGCACCGCCATACTCCCCGAGGCTAGCACCAGCACCCAGCACCAGCACACACAGCACCAGCACCATGCAGCACCGCAGCACCGCAGAGCACAAGGCAGGACGAACAGGACAGAGCCAAGACAGGAGCACGAACAGGAACGCAGCAGGACGAGTCCAGGAGCACGAGCAGGACGAGCAAGTCAGGAGCATCGGCAGGATGAGCAGACGCAGCAGCAGCTTCAGCAGAGTACGCAGCAGCGAAGCACCCATCGCCAGGAGGCAGCTTCAGCAGAGTACGCAGCAGAAGCACCAACTGCCAAGGAGCAGCTTCAGCAGGAAAGCTCCAGCACCAGCAAGAGTGAGCCCAAGCAGCAGAAAAAGGTCCCAGGCCAGAAGCAGAGTCAGGACAGGGGGCAGGAGGTGGCCGCTCTTCCTCTTGCCAGGAGATGGTGGCAGGTTGCTTGAGACTTTCGCTTCTTTCCCCATGGTTGGGGTTGCTGGCTGGCAGGGAGGCTGGCAGGCACCCAAGGCTGGGCAGGAAGCCTGGAAGCAGAAGCCTGGCAGGAAGCTTGGCAGAAGGGCCTGGCATGAGAATGGGCAGGCAGGCAGGCGGTAGGCAGGCACCAAGGCTGGCAAGCAGACTGGCTGGCAGGAGGCTGGAAAGGCGGCTGGCAGTTCAAGGCTGGCAGGCAGGCAGACAAGCAAGGGTGGCATGGGGGGGGGGAGGCTGGCTAGGAGGCCTTTGGAGGCAGGCTGGCAGGAAAGCTGCAGGCAAGGCTTGCAGGGCAGGCATTGCAGGCAGGGCAGGCAAGGACTCATGTATCCTGCGAGCAGGTCTTTCCTTACCGAATGCTGGCCACGTGTGAGACTCTTCCCTTTTATATCCGCGGGGGCTTGCGCAAGTGCATCCCCCCCGCATGCCGCAATTGAACGCAGGCAATCCGTTTAGGCTTCCACTGTGCATCCGCTTCAATCCGCTGTGCATCCATTCTGCCATCGCTGTATCCGTTAACTGCATTCCGCTTTTGCTGACACCCCGGAAGCCCTGAGATTGTGCCCATCCGCTCCCTTCCTCTTCCATCCGGCTGGGCTTTCCGTTCCACATCGCTTTCCATCCTCCTGCATCCTCCCCGCTGTCCGTTGTTTAGTCCCGCTCCAGTTATGCAAATTTGTTGCCCCTTTTGAGGAGGCGATAACAACGGATGGAACATTTTGCTCGTCCGTTGTGTCCGTTTTGCATCCATTGGGCAGTGTGACAGGGCCTTTAGGTAGGGCTGTCCATCGAGGAGACAAAGTTTAAATAAAACTCTAGAGATATATTATTTCTAAAGAGTAAACTGGGATCTGAGAACTATCAAAAAATCATAAATTATGATCTGGAAGCTTTCAGCCCTAATTCCAATTATCTCTGAGTCCTTGAACTGATGATACATATTTCTCCTATCTTTCCAATCAAAGTGCTTTAAAGAAAATATAGAACATATACTCAGCAAAAGCAAAACTGTCAAAAATGGGTAATATGGGGTGGTCAATACTTAAATCCATATTGCAACTCAACTTTGAGCTGTGCAAAGGTCTTTTTGTACTGCATCATCCTCAAGTGATCAAATTAGCTTGATTTGAGGTCTTGTGCACATGTAAAAAACACTAATTTTCAGAAACAAACCAATAAATTTGAACAATCTTAATACTATAATTTGGTGCAATACTGAAATTAAATTCAGAATTTCTCAAATCAAGTTGATGAAATGGAACATATCAGACCAATTTGTATGCCCTTATTAGACACAAAGCTGAATATCTCTGTTTTCACCCAATCCACAAAGTTTAAAGAAACTAAAGGAAAGCTAAAATAAAAGTACACAACACAATATGTTGAGGAAGAGAGATAAGTATTATAAGTAGGATTAGTAAGTAAAATAAGTATGATTAGAGACCCAAGGTAGATAATATAGAATCTCGATACTTTGATATAGGAGAAAGAAAGGCAGAACTTGGTGACAGAGTTAAAAGATGACTTATCCTAGAATCCCTACAAGGCCATAAGTGAACCAAGTCCAACCCTTCTTGAATTCTGTTGACCCTTATCTAACTCCAAACAGCTGCTAACCATTCATTGAGAAGATTCCTATGTGTAGATTTGTAGCAATTAAATCACTTTAATTGGATCTTTATGTGTCGAGTGCTGTTTCACACCTCAGATTTACCTGGAGTTAGAAACAACAATGAAGCTGCAGAAAAGCTTTCTAAGTGTCCTTCGTACTATGGATGCATCTCAAGAATGATTAGATTTGGTGTGGAGATTCATAACTACTTAGTCCAGTGAATTTCCTAGTGATCACCAAGAAAGAGGAGATGATTGAGCAAAGGCCTACTGATCCTTGAGCCAGTCTGGACACAACACTTCCTACTTTTTCTTTGATATTTTCTATTACAAAGGCATCTATCTGGGTTTAGGTGCACAGATTATGTTTATCTGTGCTTTATCACAAGTTGTATTCAGCAAAAAGCAACAGAGCAAAGTCCATCTTATTCACAGAGTGATGACTTAAGGGGTCTTGAAAAAAGACATCATTCAATTTTGGCAGACTAATCATTCTTCCATTAGTCTCTTGTGACTACTTGTTCATTTGCTCTAATAAACCAGGTATTCAGAAATAGCTGTAAATCATATAACAATTAGCTGGAGGAGAAAAATGTTGGAAGGACACTTAGCAGGAGCTCTGTGAAAAAAATGAATTCCAGCTTCTGAATGGCTGCAGCATTAGAATGCATATTTAATTATTATAATGTAGCTTGTATGCTGAAGTGATCATTTTAAATTTTATAAATGACCCAAAGTCATTTAAACTGGCAGTACGTAAATTTCAACAAACAAACAAAAATATTGATAGGATTATATGCTTGACTATTAGAAACAGCATTTGTCTCATCCTTTCATAAAAGTGTGAATTGTCTTTCAACTTAGTTGTTTTCATTTTTAAGATACTGAATGCCTGTTTTGAACTAGATGAACAGTGCAAGACAACACAGTTTTTAAATATAGATTAAAAGAAGTTGACTAAAGAGAAAAGTAAAATGGAGCTATACAAACATTATATACAGTTTCATAAAAGCCACTAGCAAGATAAGACATCTCTTTCTAAGCATGACAGCTCTACACATGTGAAATAATTTACACCTGAGTTGACTTCATCATGCTTCCTCCTTTAATAATCTATCATTTCAGACAATTGTCATTACAATGATTTATTTCAATTGCTCCACCGGTGACAGATACCTTAATGCAGCACAAGGATAATTTGCAGCCCCAACTTTAATCTGGCAGAGGATCACAATATGAAAAGGTAGGAAGAGCTGTTACAGAGACCTATTTAGTGAAGTAATTGTAGGTTGCATTTATATGCCTAATATTGAATTCATTTGCCCAACAGTATCCTTTCAGCCAAAGAAAGAGAGGGAGTGAGGGAGGGAGCGAGAGAGCAGGAGAGGGAGAGGGAAAGAGAGAGGCATACACAGAGAGAGAGAGAGAGACAGAGAGAGAGGCACAGATAGACAGAGGGAGAGGCACAGAGACAGAGAAAGGCTAACAAAACTGATTTATATTTCTGTTCCAAAACAGGCCCACATCATAAGTGGTCTGCTTCTCACAAAGTTGAATCTAAGCACCTTATAATTAGTTTTCTGTACCAATTTTTCCCATGAAGGAGTACAACAGGGTAGTTATTAAAATTAGCATGGTTTGGTTGAGCTTCTTTTGAGACCCATTTCTGGTGCTGAGGACTGTGTTTCTTATAGCATCTGAGAAGATGTACAGTTAATTTGCTTATTGCTGATATTTTTATTTCTCTCTCTCTCTCTTTTTACGGTCAGGGGAATGTGGAGTCATACAACTTCCACCAAACTAACTTCTTGAGCACCCAACCTTCTCTGGCTCTAAAGTCAAGCAGCATGAAAGGCTTGGAGAAAAGACACTACTGAAAATTCCAGAGCTGTAGGATAGGCTACGAAGCTGAGAAAGATATTTGGAAGAATGCAATGACAAATCATAGTTTGTGTCCATATAGGTAGCATCAATCGAGAATATTTGATCTTTTTGGTCAGCATAAATGCGATAGGAAAACATTATACAGGGTCTGCTGAACCCCAAAAGTCCCTTTTTAAGAAGAACATTTGCTGCCAATTCAATTGGTATTTTGTGTTGGGATCAGCTACTAGTGTGAAGGGGTCTGTGGTTTGTTTCCTAGTTCACAGTACTTTACAGCCCTCTCTGAGTGGTTTACAAAGTCAGCCTATTGTCCCCAACAATCTGGGTCCTCATTTTACTGATCTCGAAAGGATGAACGGATGAACTTTCCGCTGCGTACGATGTACATCTGCGACATATACGGGCAACAAACGTTCTATGTCCGTTATCATCCGTTTTAAACTCCACTGTATCCTCTCGGCATCCTCTGGACATCCCCTCAACTGCCAGCTGAAACGGAAAGAAGGAGGAAACAAAAGGTACACGGAACGTCTACACAGCGTTAGAGCACGGAAATAGAAAGGATGTAAGCGGATGCATCTCGTATATAAAGGATAAAAACAGACAAAACGTTTGTATATGGGATGTTATCTCGCATATTCAGGATGTCTGCAGTTTGTCTAGAGTATGTAGAAGGGACACCTAGTGGAAAACGATATTTCCTATAAAAAGGTGGGAGAAAATCACCTCGATCTTAGTATGAGTTCAGCAGCTGTGGTGTACAGACCTCTTCACCCTTGGTCTTGCTCTTCCACATCATCCATTGTTTCCACCATGGATCATGACACAATCCGTATGGTAACTGCGATCATTCATCACCAGAACCAAAACCCAGTTCAGACTGTTTCACCTTTTATACACAAGGAGAAAGAAGAGAGGTCCAAGCAGCTGTGTGGGTCCAGGATGGATTGTTTGAAGAATGGAGTTTGGACTGTATGACCAGCTGATGGTGGAGCTGAGGAATACTCTCATGCATTCCATCACTTCATGAAGGGATGCCACCAGCCATGTTTTGATGAACTTGTAGAGCGTCTGAGACCCAGTTGACCAAGCCGGCACCAACTTCCATCCCAGCCTGGACCCGGGACTGGAAGGGGCACTGACTCTGTGCCACCTGGCCTCTGGAACCACATACAAAAACATGCAGTATGCCTGGAGGTGCCACACAACACCATCAGCAAAGTGGTCAGAGAAGTGGTGCAGGCCATCATCGAAGAATACGTGGAGGAGCTCCTCCCAGTGCCCCACCACTGAACAAGGCTGGAGGAAAGTTGCAGAAGAGTGGTATCAGAGGTGGAACTTTCCCCACACCGTTGGAGCCATAGATGGGAAGCACATGGCCTGCCAAGCTCCAGCCAACTCCAGGGTCCACTTATTTAACTACAAGGGCTCCTTCAGGTATCATCCTCTTTGCCATGGTTGATGCTGACTACAAGTTCATGTACATTGATGCTTCAGGCAATGGTGTCAGCTTCAGATAGCCAGGTATACAATGCCAGTGACCTCAAGGATGGGCTGGAATTGCAACCTCATCGTGGGTTTTCCAGATCCAGACCCCCTGCCCAATGACACACAAGTGCCCCTATTCATCATGGGTGATGATGCCTTCTCCCTCAGAACCCTACCTCATGAGGCCCTACACTTCAAAATTACCTCACCCATAAGAGAGGATCTTCAACTACAGGCTGTCCAGGACAAGATGGATGTGAAGAATGCCTTTGGCATCCTTGGCCAACAGGTTCCAGGTACTTCTCACCACCATGCAGCATGAGGCACATACTTTGAGAGCATTGTGGAAGCTTTGCTGCATTCCTGCACCAATCTCATGCGCACCCGCTACCCAGTGTGCAGAAACAGGGACTGTGGACCAATCAACAAGGGGAATGGACATGGAAGCCTGGTGAATGAAGGCAAGGACAAACCTGATAGACACTGTGGGATGTACAAGGCCCCAACAGAAGCTTCAAGTGAAGGGAAAGAAGCAGCGCAACCTCCTAAAACACTGGGGCAACTCCCAGCTGGAGCAGTGGTAGTGGCAAGACAGGATGGTAGATGCTTAATAGGATGCTTCTCTTCAAACCTTTCTCATAACCACTATGAGATTGTGCCAGTGTATTTGAGTGGCCCTACAATGAATAGGGCATTAAATAAAGAGCTTGTTATTTGGAAATGTGTTGATCAATGAATAAATTGTTATTGATACAATAAAGGGTCCGTATGATGTGCAGGGAGGCGTGGACCACAGTCCCACTATGCTTGCACTGAGGTTTATCATCCCACAAACTATCCTATCTATCCCAAACTATCCTTATCTATCCGCACCAAGCATGCAAAGGCCTTAACATTTTTAAAAAGTTTTCACCAAGTACCTTTATTAAGTAAAAAACATGAACCAAAGTGGTAAAGCATAAGAATAAACTTTATTAATAAATGTCTTAAGTAAAACTGTATGACTTTTAATTAAAAAGCAAATGAACCACAGATAAAGGCTTAAGCAAGAATAAAGGTGAACAAGTAACAACTCAGACTCTGGCACTTATTCTCAGTCATTCTGAGTCATGTCCAGGGTCTCAGCGTTAAAGCGCCAGGGAACTGTTGGAGTGTGGCGTGTTGGGTGTTGTCTAGGTGCCATTGGGTGCTTGGCCCAGAGTACAATGGGGATGCGGTGTTTCAGGAAGCTGTCCGAACTCAGGTCCCGTGCAGGTTGAGAGGCCCTTCATCATAGTACCTGGGATGTTGAGCACAAAGAACCTATGACAGATTGTCCGTTGACGGCCTGGCTTGGGTGAGGAGGAGAGTGTTAGTGGGACTGGTCCTGGTCTGCAGCTGGGATGAGTGGTCCATTGGTGGCTCGATGACCCGCTGGGCCTGACTGGGAAGGTCGCTGTCTGCTGGGAAGTCCTGGTCAAAGCCTTGTAGTGTGAGGCTGTTGAAAGCTGGAGGCTGTGACATTGCCTAGGTGGAGGAGCAGACCATGGACTGGTGTGGAGCGCTTCAGCTGGCCTTGAGGTTGTGCAGAAGTGTTTTCCTTCATCACCTGTCGTAGCTGGCACTTGGCATATCCTCAAGTTGTGCTCAGTGTAGTGATGAAAGTGTCGCGGTGGAGGACCTCTGTCCAAGTGGACCAGCCTGAGAGAGCAGTTCTGTGCTGGTCTTCATTATGTTCCCGATCTCCAAAAGTGACAGTTGGCTCTGCCCTCCAGTGTGCCTCTCTGCCTGACCAGTCACCATCTCGGAGCTGGGCATTGGGTGGGAGTGCGTGGTCTCTGGGGCTGCCGCTTCTTCCATCCATTTGATACAAGGGATCCTCCAAGCCTCCGCATGGGTGTGTGCAGCTGTTCAGGGGTCTCATGCCGCTGAGCCTCTGAAACAAACGCCTGACAGCTCACTGTCTCCTGTGGAAGAGGATGGCTTATTCTGTGGGCTGTCTGAGAGAGGGTATCAGAGGGCTGACCTCTCGTGGTGTGACCTCACCTTCCAGGAAGCTGCACTTAGCCATTGATGTACATCTCCCGGTCAGTGCAGCTTGACAGCGGCTCGCCAGATTTTTGTGAGGGTAGCTTGCCATACCAGGTGTGCGATTGCTTCCACTTATCCCAGGAGTACATCTGCAGACGTAGCCCAGGCTCTCTTACGCTTGTTCTCTCCAAGCTGCACTGTTCTTCTTTGTGTTGCAATACGAGTCTGGGCCCTTTCGCCAAGTACTCATTCTCCCTCAGCCATTCAGCACCTCATCTCATGGTCCTCAGAAACGTTACTGTTTCTTCTCCCTTTCCTTCTTGCCTCTTCCTCCCTCTGGCAGGCCTTCAGCAGCAGAGCCTTCAGTGGCTTCAGCAGCAGAGCTTTGAGGGCCTTGGACTGGTCACCACAAGCAGCAGCAGTAAGCAGTAGCAGTAGCCAGCACCAGCCAGCACCACGAGCACCAGCAGCAGGAAAGCACCACCACAGCAACAACCACCAGCAGCACCAGACAGCAGCCGGAGAAGCAGCAGGCAGCTTCAGAGTCAGTCCAGGGGGTGGATGGTGCTTCTGTTCTTCTTGCCAAGAGCTGGCACGAGTAGGCACGGGCTTTCTCTTTTCCCTGACTGACGAACCATGGTGTTATTTGAAAATGTATGTGGCACAGCACGTCTTCCTCTGAATGCTGACTGCGTGTGAGCGGCATCCTTTTATATCTGCGGAGCTGACACAATTCATACTCCCTGCATGCGCAGTGAACGCTTTGCATCCGATATGCATCTGCTATGCATCCGCTTTGCTTCCTATAGGCGTCAGTGATGCATCCGTGTCATCCGCTATGCATCCGCCCCTTTTGCTATGCGTCCACTTCGCTATTCTTCCTTGGAACCCCTGCGGATGTGTCATCCGCTTCCATCCGCTGTCATCCGCTAGGCTTCCTACAAACATCCGTTTAACATCCCTGCTACGTACTACCCCCGTCCGTTCTTTTCATGCAAATTTTCACCATTTTTTGGAGCAGATTACAACGAATGGAGCCACCCCCGAAATTTTGCTCATCTGCTATATCCTTTATGCATACATTTTGTGTCCGTCGGCCAATGGGACAGGGCCTTAACTAATTAATTCCTCTTTGCTCCATCTCCATGCCAATCCTATCCTTTACATGTACATTGAATAGTATTATGTAAATCAGACTTAATGCCAATTTCAATCATTTAAAGGACATATTTCCACTTAAATAGCTTTGCAACATCATTTTCTGTTTTGTATGATTCTCTGAATTAGGACAACTAAATGAAGGACTCCACGGAGATGTTTCACAGCCCTGTCTAGAACTGTCACCAAATTTAAATTTTAATGCAAGCTGACTTTAATGCAAATGCCCTCTGGGTGGGATACAAACCATGACAACACATGCATAATTAAAAATGGAGAAAATTCTTAAATCCAAAACCAGTGGTCATATCTGCTGCTTCTAATTTATTTTCAATGAAGTCTAAATTATTAAATTAAGTGAAATGGCACTGAAATAAATTAAAGCTAATTGGGATGAAATGTCTATCAGAAGTTGGCCTCATAGAGGACAATTATTAGAAGAAAAAGGACTTTTGCCAAACAGACACATTAACCCAAGAGAGGTGAGAGGCTCAGAACTGTCCTAATTAAACTTAGCGTAAGTTGCACAAGAGAATTACTTTGGGAGGTTTTCAGGGTTCTGTTACATTACCTGATTATAGAGATGCTTTCAAGAATCCAGGTGTTTCTCATTTCCTGAACTTGGCGCTCTTGAAGGCTTGACAAAAACTTAGCTTTTCTCCTAGTCAGGATTCATTCTTTTTATTAGCCGCACCAGATTTTAAGAAACAGCCATGGCATGTGGAGGAGGAGGAGGAGGAGGGGGGGGGGAGGAGGAGGAGGACTTGGTCCATTAAGAAAGTACGTGCTGATTATTATCCATCAATGTTATATAAAAGTTCAGATTTAATCTAGAGGCATAAAAAGGTGAAACTGGAGAAAATAAGAATGCATAATTAGTAAATTATAAAATTGGTCTCATTACACTAATGGAATATGGTACGGTCACCCCAAATCAAAAGCAAATTCATTTTCATTAAATATACATTGATTTATGACAATGAAAGCATGTTCACATATACATGTACCATGTTTCTCACATAATAAGGCCAGGTTTTATTTTTTTTGAGCCCCGAAAAAATGGCTAGGTTGTCTTTTCGGGGGTGACTTAATTCCCCCCCCCCCTTGCATCTGCGGGCGGGCGACAACGGCTTGGATGTTGACCTCGGCGTTGGTGGAGCACTTCGTATCGGGGTCAACGGAGGCAAGCACCATATCCGGGTGTGCAACAAAAGTACTTCCTATAGGCAAGCCCCCCCCACCATTCCCCCCCATTTCGCATGTTTTAATATAGGCCTTAATTTGGGGGGAGGGGTTTAATTTCATTTCATGCCTATAAAACATGCTGGGACTTCCTATTTAGAGAGGCCGTATTGTTGGAGAAACAGGGTACGTACATACAAACATACATACATACATACATACATACACACACATATACATATATCGATAGCACTTAGATAGCACTTTTATATCATATAAAAGTTCAGATTTAACCTGGAGCCATAAAAAGGTGAAACAGGAGAAAATAAGAATGCATAATTAGTAAATTATAAAATTGATATCATTACACTAATGGAATATAGTGCGGTCTCCCCAAATCAAAAGAAAATTCATTTTCATTAAATATACATTGATTTATGACAATGAAAGTGTATATACATATACATACATACAAACACATACACATATATCGATAGCACTTAGATTTATATACCACTTCACAGTGCTTTTACAGACCTCTCTAAGCGGTTTACAGAGTCAGCCTATTCTCCCAACAATCTGGGTCCCTATTTTACTTACCTTGCAGGCAGCCGGCAGGCAGCAAAAGTAGCCTGCAGTATTGCATTTAACTACTGCACCACCGTGGCTATATTTAATTTTAATACATGTGACTTCATGCTGGAAAGTTAAATAAACATACATATTTTCTTGGGATGTTTCTCCATTTGAATCCTACCAATGTCTCTAGGATATATACAGTACTTTTAAAAAAAATAAAACCTTGATACAGGGATTCTAAGAATTTTGTTCATTTGTTAAGATACCCAGATCATATGATTATGGAAGTCAAGACAGAAAGGTCTCATGAATATGTGAAATGAAATCAAAAAGAATTAAAAAATAAAAGATAATCAATCACACGATTTGTCAATGCACCTATCAGATACTCCAGAAGCATTCCTAACCTCTTCTTATAAAAAACAAATGAAATTATAATATTAGATTAAATTACAAAAAGATCTATAGGTGAAGTTTCTTTCAAGTTAAACTCTACATCCTTTGGACAAGTCCACATTTTTTTTATTTTTTTTTTGCGGGGGGGGGAGATGGGACACAATGTNTGCGGGGGGGGGGAGATGGGACACAATGTCTTTTGCCTCATTTTTCATTAAAGGGGCTTTTCCATTACAGTAACATACAAAATTATAATTTTGGATGTTGACATTGGAAGAGTAAATCCTAAAACAAAACAGAGACAATCTACTTCCCTACTTTTGCCAGGAAAGCTTTATGAATATGTTGATCCTCAGCTGTCAAACTCACATCAAAGGAATTTTTTTGAACCTAGCCAAAATTTAATGCATCAGGACAATGAAGCCATATTCTACCTGGTTTGCCCAAACTATGACCAAGAAAACTGTATTTTCTTCCTTCCTTCCTTCCTTCCTTCCTTCCTTTCTTTCTTTCTTTCTTTCTTTCTTTCTTTCTTTCTTTCTTTCTTTCAACAGGAAATCCAAGTTGTGGATTGACTGGCTTGTACACTATTCAGTATGAAAACACCAAGATTTGTTTGAAAGATGTTATTTTAAACAGAGCTGCACTGATCTATAATTTGTCATTCTATAACTCACATCTGAGAAAACAATCCAGACAGAGAAAATAGAGTAGAGTAGAGTAGAGTAGAGTAGAGTAGAGTAGAATAGAATAGAATAGAATAGAATAGAATAGAATTCTTTATTGGCCAATTGTGATTGGACACACAAGGAATATGTTTTGGTGCAAATGCTCTCAGTGTACATAAAAGAAAGGATACATTCATCAAGAGTCAAGAATCATCAGGTACAACACTTAATAATAGTCATAGGGCACAATAAGCAATCGAATCATACTAAGAAACAGTCAGTATAAATTGTAAGGATACAAGCGACAAAGTTACAATCATACAGTCACAAGTGGGAGGGGATGGGTAATAAGGAGTGATGAAAAGATTAGGTTTTTTTTTCATCCCCTTCTCATTTGTTCTCTTTCAAACACCAGCTTCTACAAAATTCTAGTTTTGTTCTGGTTTGAGGGTTTTTCTCTCTCCTCCCAAAGTTAATATTAATTTTCCCCAGGCAAATGATTCCAGGAAGAAGAAGAAAAAGAGCATCTTATCTGCAATTACACTGAATTATTTAATTGTGTGGACAGCGAGTTGTTAGTATTCCTCTTAGAAAGATCACATTTCTAGCTAGGCTCTATTGTTCTTTCCCTAGCATGAACAGAATCAATTATCAAGCTAATAAAACAGGAGGTCGAGTTGCATGGAATTGAAATCATGATGAAGGAAATGACCTGATTATGTGATAAAATAATTCCCTCCTTCAACTATCTCAACTCAAACCTGCTTAACTCTTCCACCCAAAGACAAAGCCCTGATTAACAATATATTTTTTATGTTTGATCTTCTGAGAATATTAAAACAATCTAGTTTGGTAACTGTCCTAGGTCATGAGCTATCAATAGTTTCTACAGTTTCGAGACAGGAAGAACTTTTCTTTCTCAGGAAAGAGGAAGATAAGGAACTGTTGTGAACCCTCTTCAATTGTCACAACTATTTGGTTAGGAACCAGAATGAAAGAGCCAGCAATACTGGTATAATCCATGTGTTTAGTTTTGAACTAGTCCCTAGTTCAGTTATATTGACTGTTTCCTTGTGTAATTTGATTGCTTATTGTGCGCTGTGATTATTATTAAGTGTTGTACCTTATGATTCTTTGCTCTTGACAAATGTATCTTTTCTTTTATGTACACTGAGAGCATTTGCACCAAGACAAATTCCTCCTGTGTCCAATCATTCTTGGCCAATAAAGAATTCTATTCTATTCTAACTAGTCCCTACCACTCCTATGCATTTTATGCATGACATCTAAAATGCAGAAAAGGAAACTAAAAATGAGGGGGTAAGGAGCAAAATGATGTACTAGGACAAAGGGACCAGAGGTGATATTCAACAGGTTCTGGCCTGTTCTGGAGAACTGGTAGCAGAAATTTTGAGAAATTTGAAGAACCTGCAAATGCCATCTCTAACTCGAGATTTTACAGTATTCTTCCCCTGCCACACCCACCAAGCCACACCCATAGAACCAGTAGTAAAAATTGTTGAATTCCACAACAGAAAGGGACATGAAATATATTACAATCATAACTGGGGTAAACATGGAGTCTCCATCCTTTGTCATGGAGCAATACACCAACATGTGGTTTATACATTCAAGCTTATCATTAAATAATGTATTCTAGCAATCAAAGAGAATATTTATAACTCATGGTTGAATTGTGAGGCCCTTGGTGCTCTCTGAGCTTGCTTGTTTTTGCTTAGCAGTGATGAAGTTACTTAGTTGAGTATCAAAACATCTGCAAGAAAACAATCAAGCTCAGAAAGCACCAAGGACCTCCTAATGCATTATTTTCATTTAGATTAGATTGGGTTAACAGAGTTGGAAGGTGCCTTGTAGGTCATCTAGTCCAATCCCTTCCCAAGCAGGAGACCCTGTACCATTTCTGACAAATGGCAGTCCAATCTCTTTCTGAAAGCCTCCAGTGATGAAGCTCGCATAACTTCCAAAGGTAAGCTGTTCCATTGGTTGATTATTCTCACTGTCAGAAAATTTCTTCTTATTTTAGGTTGAATCTCTTCTTGGTCAGTTTCCATTCATTATTTCTTGTCTGGCCTTCAGGTGCTTTTGACAATAGCTTGACCCCTTCCTCTCTATGACAGTCCCTCAAATATTGGAACACTGCTATCATGTCTCCATGGGTCGTTCTCTTCACTAGACTAGACATACCCAATTCCTGCAACCATTCTTCATATGTTTTTGCCTCCAGCCCCCTAATCCTCTTGGTTTCTCTTCTCTGCACTCTTTCTTTCTTTCTTTCTTTCTTTCTTTCTTTCTTTCTTTCTTTCTTTCTTTCTTTCACTCTTTCTAGAGTTTCAACATCTTTTTATAGTGTGGTGGCCAAAACTGAATGCAGTATTCTTGGTGTGATCTTACTAAGGCCTTATAGAGTGGTATTGTTCAGATATGAATCTTCTAGTGACAAATATCCATGTACAAACTGCCTTCACTTACTTGCTTACAATATTTATAGCCTATACCAATCAATAAGGACCCTGGATGGGCTATAAGAAGATCATACATAAAAAAAGAAAACAGAAGCCATACACCAACAAAAAGTCAAATTCTTCATAAGTGCCAATAACTGAATATGTCCCTTGGCTAGTTTGTGAAAAGCCATCATTTTCTGGAGAAAGAGTTTTCAAATGAAGAGGAACTCTCACCAAGAATGTCTCACACACAATGTACCATTCAACAAGGGATGGCCCACAACAGGGTGTCTTTTGATAACTGGACCAAACAGGCCAATTCAATCCTGGGAAGGTGTTATCTGAAATATCCCGGAGTTCTGCCATCTACCTTGTCTTTAAAGGTAATGATCAGGTTTATAGATAGGGCTCAGAATCTTAACAATAATTAATGGCTCCAAGATTATCACAAAGGTGCTCCTTTTTTCAAAAGGCAACTGGACTTTGTTTTTCCTTAAAGACATTTTGCTTCTAAGCCAAGCAGCTTTTTCAGTTCTGAAGAAGTATCCAAGAAATTTCTTCACATCAGAACTGAAGAAGCTTCTTGAATGAGAACCGAAATGTCTTCAACAGTGGTGGGATTCAAATTCTTTTACTACTGGTTTTGTGGGCGTGGCTTGGTGGGCATGGCAGGGAAAGGGTACTGTAAAATCTCCAGTCAGAGGTGGGATTTGCTGGTTCTCTGAACTACTCAAAACCAGAAATGGTCAGAACTTGCTAAATACCCCCTCTGGTATTCAAGGAAAAATGAAGCCCACTTGCTTTTGCGGGGGGGGGGGGCGGNGGGGGGGGGGGGGGGGCAGGAAAGCACCTTTGGGACAACTATGATCTGAATGGCTGAGATTCTCCATTGACAGAATCCAAGATTACTGTTATGTTAGTCTGACAAAATTGCACCACTTACTGTGTTTTGCACCAGTTAGAGCTTCCAGGTCGTCTCCAAAGTCACAATGAGGAATATTACTACATGCTAATAAAAGCTGCCTTTGGGGATCTAAAATTATTTGAATTGCTGGCTCATGTCCCATTTTAGAGGATATTGATAGCAAACTTATTAAACATTCTGCTGGCCAGCTAAAGTCTTCTTTGTTATTGCAAATGAAGGCAAATATATGTATCCCATGATAATTTGTTGCAGGATTCAGTCTGAATCAGTCACCAGGGACCAAAGGTTTAGTCTTTCAAGCTTTCTTGTTCATTAACTTTGTTTTGAGGAGAGCTCAAAAACAAGATTTAATACGCCCAAATTACTGTGATTATTCATCAATGTTGCTTGCAATTAACGGCTGATTAATTCTTTTGTGATTATTTTACCTGGAAGCAACGCTGACTGTAATAAAGCACTAAGGCATTAATGCCAATTGGCTTAATTGTTCTGGAATGTTGATTTTTCCATTTCTCTGTGACTATAAAAACTACTGTCCTGCATTACTTGTTTTGTTTTATTGGTCATAACAGTCCATGACCATCAAGAAGAACCAAATTGATCTATTTTGCAAGGCAAATTGAGTTGCCTTGCTCTCCTCACAGGACACCATCATCCATTTGCAAAAGAAAGTGAGGACTGAAAGTGAGAGTTGGCTTTCATACAATAATGTGATGGACATATTACCTTCTTTTTCTTCCTAGTGTATTCCTTCAGGTGCAAGGTCTGCTTTTCAGATTATTGAACTCCACTTTGCATGGTCAGCTGCATCTCCAGGATGCAGGCCTGTGGCTTGCATATCTTTATTGATGTTGTTTTGCCATCTCTGTTTTGGATACTCATGAGGTCGCCGGCCACTGGCTTCTAGTCTTGGCAACGGTGGAAAGTGCTGCTTTCTGGACATGTCCATATCAGCAGAGCTGGCCTTCTCTCATCTTCTTTGACACCAAAATGTTATTGAATGGTGTCATTTGTGATGTGGTAAAGAAGGGAGATGCCCAAAATCCAATGGAGCATTCACATTTCCATGGCAAAGAGATAGCTTCTGTTCCCTGTTGTTGCTGCCCAGCATTCAATGCCATACAGTGCAACAGGGTGGTCTTGTAAATCTTAGATTTAAGACATACATATGATACATGGAGAAAAATAAAATTAATTTTAGCAAACTGATTATACAGTGAGGGGTCCTTGGTGCTCTCTGAGCTTGCTTGTTTTCTTGCAGACATTTCATTACCCAAACAAAAAACATCATCAGTGCTCCTATCAGCGCTGATTATACAGTGCTGTGAAAAAAGCCCTTATTAGTCCTTATTCATGCTTTCCAACTCTACCTACTGACATCAATGCACTATGATGGTCTTCTTGGTTCTAGCAGTAAAAAGGGAACATCTTGTAGAAAACAAACAATATCACTAAATAACTATGGAAATTCTCAGTCCTCTAGGTCATGGTTATCTCAAAGGTGCTTTTTTCAAGAGCAATTGGACTTTCTGGTTTTTCTTTGAAGATGTTTCACTTCTCATCCAAGAAACTTTGTCAGCCCTGAAGAAGCTTCTTGGATGAGAAGTGAAACATCTTCAAAGAAAAACCTGAAAGTCCAGATGCTTCTTGAAAAAAGCCCCTTTCGGACAAACAATACCTCTGTTGGTGACACACCAACTCCTTTATAAAAAGAGATAAGAAGAAAAATAAATATTGACATTTTTTTTCCTCACAAAGTTTTCAAAACATACTGTTTTGATTTCTTCTATTGTATGCAAAGAACTTTTGCTAATAAGTTAATGATAGATTTATGCTGTTGGGGAAGTTTGTGATATCTTTTGTTTGAGAGACCTGGAAGAAAAAGAAAAAAAAATGTGGAGCAAAAGAATGACTTATTCCTTTACCGGCAAATCCACCTGGAAAGCTTCCTAGATAATAAAGATCATCTCATAATCTGTCATATCAGAAAAAAATAAATGGAGAACAAAACATGCAAAGATAGGTGTTTCTTTTGTAACCTACTGAGAAGCCACAGAAATATATATATATATATAAGTATATAATTATATAATATATATATATATATAATATATATATATATATATATATATATATATATATATATAATTCTAGGATCTCTGCTTATTCGGGTTTTCTCCGCGTAGAATTGGAAGTATCTAGGCACGTTTCGATGAACCCCACCCAATCAAGTCACACCCCCACTAGCAGTTAAAAGGAAGAAGCAGCTGCAAGCTCACATTACTCTGAGAACCACAGAGCTGAAGAAACAAGCCTGAAGATGATGAATAAACTTCATCGAAACGTTGCCTAGATACTCTCCAATTCTACGCGGGAGAAAACCGAATAACCAGAGATCCACATACAAATACTCGCGAAACCTCAGAAACACAACGTTTCAGCAGAATTCATCTGCTATCATCAGGCTTCTGTAGGAAGTGTGTCTCACAGTTCTGGTTTCAAATTTGAGGCTGGTCTCTTCTGATTGGCTTATTAACCTGGTCTTGTGTTCATTGGACTTGGAGTTTGATTGATGTGTGTTTCTGGTTTCTTCTGTTTGTTTTGTGGCTTTGATTGGCTGGAAACACTCTGTTTCTTGTGTTGGAGGCTTTCAATGCAGCTTGGGCTCCGTTTGAAAGGACGGCTGCTATTCATCAGCAAGCTGCTTATTCATTAGCAGAGCTGGGTTTCACCTGGGTGCTGGTGGGGGTGTTTGAGTTGGAGCTATCAGAGGGAGTCTGTTTGTGCCCAGGTTGTTTGCCTGGCCTGTGGTGTGGAATCTTTCTATTTGAGAGTGCAGGCTTCCAAATGATTGACAGTCTGCTGGAATCATCTCTTCTATTCATGCTGTCAGGTCTTTTTTCAATCTCTATGGCTTTCTCTGATGATTCTGTGGCTGGGGTTTTCTATAGTGGCTAGGGTTTTAGTGCCACTGAAGTTGATGTTGTGACTCTGTGGTTTCATGTGTTGGACTAGTGAGGAGGTGTGTTCCAGCTTTTTTACTGCATTTTGTGTTCATCTAGGCGGTACTTATTCTTCTGTTGGTCTGTCCAATGTATGTGGCCGGGCAGATGATGTACAGGGAATTTCGTATATGCATTGGTTTTCCAGGTAAATTTTGTCTTTGGGTTCCTCAGGATGGCTGCTATTTTTTTGTCTGTTTTGAAAGGCAGTCTTGATGTGATGCCTGTGTAGTATCTTAACTGATTTTATCTGTAGTACCTCTTATGTAGGGCAAGACGCTCTTCCATAGGTTCTGTTGGTCTTCTAGGTCTCTGCTATGTCCTTGGTGTGTTTTTGTGGATCAAGCTGGTGATTTTGTTTTTGTGGAAGCCATTGGCTGTCAATACTTCAGTCAGGGTGCATAGGTTCAGTTTTTATATGTGTCTTATCTGCAGGCGTTTGGTTCTGGTAATTAGTGTTTTCGCCACGGAATTTATCTGTGCTGGTGGTGTTGGGATTGGGCATTGAGGTAGCGGTTGGTGTGTGTTTTCTTTTGGTATATGGTGTGTCCAGTGTGCCATCTGTTCTTTTGTAGATTAGTACATCTAGAATGGTAGTTGGTTTGTTTATTTCCGTTTCCATGGTGAACTTGATTTTGGGGTGTGTGTTGTTTAGGTGTGTTAGGAAATTGTTTAGGTTTTCTTTTTCCATGGGGCCAAATCACAAATGTGTCATCGATGTATCTTAGCCATAGTTTGGGTTTGTGGGTGGCATTAGCCAGAGCTCTGGATTTGAATTCTTCCATGAACAGGTTTGCAATGACGGGTGACAGTGGTGATCCCATAGGGGCTCCTTCAATTTGCTTGTATCTTGTCCTTTGTATATGAAATATGTGTTGGTTAGGCAGTTGTCTGTTAGTTCCATGAGGTCTTTAGCTGGTTGGTATTTATTTTTGGTGATTTCAAGAGTTTCTTTTATTGGGACTTGAGTGAATAGTGAAACCACGTCGAAACTTACAAGCAGATCTTCTTGTTCTACGTGTAGATCTTTGATCATTTCTAGAAGTGGTATGAGTTTTGTAACATATGAAGCTGCGGTTCAGCATGGGGCTGTTGTTGTTTTGCTAAGTATTTAGCTAGGTTTTGTAATGGTGCTCCTATGGAGCTGACTATGGGTCTGAGAGGTATGCCTTCTTTGTGTATTTTTGTTAGGCCGTATAATTTGGGGCATCTAGAAGATTTTTCTCTTGGGATGATCGTCTGTTGGATTTCTTTGCTTATGTGGCTGGTTTTAATTTTCTTCTTGGTTAATTTTTCTAGATATGTGGTTGGGTCTGTGTTTATAGGTTTGTATGTGGAGTTTTGCGAGTAGGTCTGTCAATTTTGTTTCATAGTCTTTTCTGTCCATTACTACTGTGGCATTTCCTTTGTCTGCTGGGAGTATTATTATGAGTATTATATATGCTGTTATCATTTTTCAGGGTTGTAACGCTCTGAATTCATCTTTTTGCAAATTATTTTTGGTGTTTTCGTTGTGCATAAGATGTGAGTAACCTGGTGTCTTATTCTGTCAGCTTCATCTGTATTTAATTTGGTTAGGCTGGATTCTACTGCACATATGATGGATTCTGTTGGGATTTTTTTGGGTGCTATGGCATAATTGAATCTTTGGATAGGACATCTGTTTCTGTTTTGTTGAGTTCTCTGTTGGAAACATTGTATTACTAATTGTTTCAGGTGTTGTAGTGGTTATTGGGAATTTTCTTGCATTTTCTAATTTTTTTTAGTTTCTTTGAGAGTTTATCATTTTTGTAAGTGCTTTCAGTTTCAGCTCTCCAAGTTGTAAGTTGTTTTTATCCTATCCCAAAGTAGAGGGTGGATTTTGCTGCTCAATTCCAGTGTAGTGCTAGCAAATCTTTGTTTAACTGATCTAATTGGAATCTTTTACTGTGAACTTCATTTTCTGAGTAGAGCCAATTCTGTTTCTTTTCAGGATACGTTTGGTAGCTGCTGTGTGCTTATGAAATGTTAATTTGAAGCAGGTTGGTGTTACATTGGTTGTCTCTGCAAGCTGCAAGCTGCATAGGAATTTTAGGTCACATAGTATTCCTGCTCTTTTAACTTCCAGCTTCTCATAGCTTTTGATAAAGTATGCTTTACTCCAAATAAATAGTTACTCTATGCATTTACTCTGTATTTATGGAAAGCTCTGACATTTAACATTACTTATGATTCAATGCATCCATGAAACCCCGAGCGTTCTTCTTTCTGATTTCTTTCCTTTTTTAAATTCTTGAAGACAATATTGATTTCAAAGAAATAAGCCAAATATTCTTTGTTGTAACTGGACTAAAATGAAAGAAACTCAAAAATTTTTGGCCTGTTTTCAGATCTAAAGGCACAGCTATGTTCAACTAGGAAACAGATGGAGTCATTCCACTGTATAGCTACTGTATATTTACTTGGGTTTGGTGGTGCATTCAGGCTGTCTTCTAGAGAACCAATAATGTTAAATACTCTGAAATAGGGACAATGGGTTTATTATCTAATATTTCCACCTATGGCTCATGTTGTGAAATATTTCAGTCAGAAGAATTCTTTGTTCCTGACAGCAGATCCTGACAGCAGAAGAGATCATAATTCACCAAGGTAATCTGCTGACATAACAAAATGGATGCTCTTCTGACGATTTCATGAATTGTGTCCAATGTGGTGAAACACATACAAGCTTTTAAAATAGCAGCACTTTTGTATTGGATAAATCATTTATAGAAAATGCTTATAGGAGGTCCTGTAATGACTGTCTGAATTGCAAGATCTTTTTCAGCTCCAGATGTCATAAGAGATGTTCTCTAGATAACATGCTTCATCAATATTTCATTCCAAGAATCATCAGCCAGTCAACAAACTAATAATACATCCACAACTGCCCTCATCCAAGTTCTATAATGTTCAGGCAGAACAAAATATCAGAAAAATGATCAGCTCTGTCTTTTCTAGTCAGTGGTCTACAATTCATAGGTTGTACTAGTTGCCAGTATGGTTTCTCTGCCGCCCTCTCTCCAGTAACATAGTTATGTAGGACATGACACTTTCCACTTGGAGGAGGAGGAGGAGGAGGAGGAGGAGGAGGAGGAGGGAGGAGTGGAGGAGGAAGGAGAAGGAGAAGGAGAAGGAGAAGGAGAAGGAGAAGGAGAAGGAGAAGGAGAAGGAGAAGGAGAAGGAGAAATAATATACTAAATAAGTATCAACTAGTTTCAGGGTTCCATACCAAAGGCATTGTGCTACAATATTTCCCAATCTGAATTCAATCTGCCTAAGAAACTCTTCAAATTTGCTTGATATCTCCTTGGTGATTCAACCCATTTGAATATGTGAAACAAAATATTCTGAAATATCTCCTTGCCTGTGCCAAGAGCTAGCCAAGTTTAGATTTGAGATGAATGAAATAACAGTATAATTTTATCAAGGCTAAATTACAAACTGAAATGTAATTCATCTTCCCAAATGCAAACAATTTTCACTGTGTCAGGATAAAAACTACATTTCTTGTGCTAATGTACAGATGCACAAAACTAGCATTGACTTCTGTGAAACCAATAAAGATGATTATGTGTCGTCTCTTAATGTTCTAGTTTTAACTAAAAACCAACAGTTACAAAACTGGAAGATAATTTTTCTCTCACATGCATATCCAAAGAGATACGTTTTACTCTGTTACAGAATGTGTTTGTCAGTAAGGCCATATTATTACGTTCTGCAGTACTGCAGTTTTAAAGCATTACAAATAAGAACCATAAAATAGCTAGAAGGATTATAGATCCTTCCATTAAAAGAAAAAGCTACTTACCTAAAGTATCATAAGCTTGCATTATAAGGTGGCTCTCTGCCAACTGACCTAGTAAGAATTTTGACCCTTGAAATAGTGGGCTAATGCATTCATATCTGTTATGATTTTTATAATACACAGATTTACCTAAGCAGACCCTGAGCGCTGAAGTAGAACATTGAACTGCAAAACGCAAAGCTACATTGAAATAAACTATGTAAAGAAAAAGATGAAAGATCTCATAAATAGGTAATGCATGTCACAATATTTTTTTTAAAAAAATGTCTTTATATATTTATTTTTCAGCTTACTGATTAGATTTCAATCCACATCCAAAGATGGTGGAATGGACCATTCTGCCCAGTGGTGGGATTCAAATTTTTTTACGACCGGTTATGTGGGCGTGGCTTGATGAGCATGGCAGGGGAAGGATACTGTAAAATCTCCAGTCAGTGGTGATATTTGCTGATTCTCTGAATTACTCAAAATTTCCGCTACAGGTTCTCCAGAACTCATCAGAATCTGCTGAATGCCACCTCTGATTCTGCTATATAAAGGTTTATCTCCATCATCTAGAATGAATGAATGAATGAATTCTTTATTGGCCAAGTGTGATTAGACACACAAGGAATTTGTCTTGGTGCACATGCTCTCAGTGTACATAAAAGAAAAAAATACATTCATCAACAGTCATAAGGTACAACATTTAATGATAGTCATAGAGTACAAATAAACAATCAAATCATAGTAGGAAATAGTCATAGATTGTAAGGATCCAAGCAACAAAGTTACAGTCATACAGTTACAAGTGGGAGGGGATGGGTGATAAGGAGTGATGACAAGATTAACAATAATAGTAGTTCATACTTAGTAAATAGTTGGAGAGTGTTGAGGTAATTATTTGTTTGGCAGAGTGATGGCGTTCTTGAGTGTAGTTCTTCTGATGTGCAGTACTCTATAAGCATCATTTTGAGAATTAGAGTTGAAACGGTTTATGTCCTGGATATGAGGGGTCTGTAGATATTTTCACAGCCCTCTTTTTGACTCATGCATTATACAGGTCCTCAACTGAAGGCAGGTAATTGTTCTTTCTGCAGTCCGAATTATCCTCTGAAGTCTGTGTCTGTCTTGTTGGGTTGCAGAACCAAACCAGACAATTATAGAGATGCAGATGACAGACTCAATCATTCCTCTGTAGAATTGTATCAGCAGAATGAGGCTGACTTTGACTTGTCATATATAAAGACATAAAACTGATGTTTCTTTCCTCAGTAAAGAGGGTTTTTTGGGTGAGTTAAGAATTCATGTTAATTTTGATTGTAATATATTATTTTATTTTGTGCTCAGGAACTGGCCAGAGATCCTATTGTTATGAGGCAGATTCCAAGTTCATTCCTAGCCTTTTAAAATGTCTATGAAGATTCTCAGTGATCCAAGTCATGGTTATCCCAAAGGACAGAGCTGAAGAAGCTTCTCGGATGAGAAGTGAAATGTCTTCAAAGAAAAACAAGAAAGTCCAGTTGCCTCTTGAAAAAAAGCATCTTTGGCCCAGTAGGACATTTGTTCCTTCCTTAAAAGGACACCAGGACACCCACATGGACAAAACAAACATGAGAAAGCAAGGCAAGGAGCTGCACCTTAAAAAAAAAAATATGTCCAACACTTCCACCCTCTTTTAGTCTACAGAGATTCTCACTCATTCAGGTCATGCTTGTCCCAAATGTGCTTTTTCAAGATGCGACTAGACTTCCTTGTTTTTTTTTTCTTTGAAGATATTTTGCTTCTCATCCAAGAAGCTTCTTCAGCTCTGACAATACAGTGGGGAATGGAAGGATTTATATTCCTTGCAGACAGCTGATCATTTGCATTCTTTTAGAGGGTCATTGAAGCACTTGGATCCTGTGTCCTCAGGGCCACCTGAGTAGTACTCCTGGTTCCTGTAGTCTGCAATTTTTTCCCCTGGAAATCCATTCCTACTCCCACACCATTCAAAGGGTGTTCACCCCAAATTGTATAGCTAACAGTCTGTAGAAGTTCTCAGTTATCCAGGTCATGGTTGTCCAAAAGGTGTTTTTCAGTAGGCAAACGGACTTCCTTGTTTTTTCTTTTGAAGATGTTTTGCTTCTCATCCAAGAAGCCGCTTCAGCTCTATGACAGGTGCCATTCCACCAATAGCAGTTATCAGTTGGGTTTAGCCATTCTTCTTTCAGGGCTGAGTAGGAAATTTCAGAAAAACTTCAATAGCTGAGTTCGGGTTAGGGTCAGGGTTATTCCTTGTAGACTTCCAAATTGAATGTCAACTAGGCTGATCAACTTGGGTAGTTTTGCTCATAGATAACATATTGTTGGATCATCACACATCATGGAGAACAACATGAAGAACTTAGTATGTGTAGTGAAACTTTCTAACTCTTATTTCCTTTGACTTGAGAGTCCAAAAGGAGGTCCTTATATTGCCAAGGTGTTGCATGATGGTTGGAGCAAACATGGAACTCCCAGATCATCATGGTGGGCAGATTAAGAAAATCCATATTTTACAGATTTATGACCTGTAGCATTTGGGATGAAGGAATTTGTCAATACCTTGGGAAAAAATAATTGTCAGATACTTATTGCCCACTCCTCACTTTATTATTTGTGAATTCCTGTCATCAAAATAGCTGAGCCATCAAAGTTTTCTCATGTCTTCTTGAAAACGAACAAAAAAAAAAAACACCTGCAAGTAAAATAAATTGCGCACATATCTCTTCTTGAAATGTAATAGACTTGTTGGAATCATGCATTTTTAAGCCTGAGATTTAAAGAGCTTTTACCAAAATATATTTTCCTTTAGGGACCTGACCAGCTGTCATATAGTGATACTGTTTAGAGGCAAGTTTCAACCTTGCTTTTAAATGTTCGCTATTGCAATGTATTTGATGTATTTGATATTTTCTAGCCTCACAAAACCTTTGCAAAATACAAGCACTTACTTCAGATTACTGTTAAAATCTTTTAAGCTTTTATTATCTTAATTCTACTTGAATGCTGGTGTTTTAATACTTGCTTAATCTTCTGATATTTTTTACAGTTTATTTTCTGTGCTATACTGACATATTCTTCATACTGATTTTATTCTGTGCATTTGGACATTTTTTGTTTCAAGCCAACATTTTATTTAAATTTTGGACTTCCTAGACAGAGAGCATGTATGCATTTATGTGTGTATGTATGTATGCATGTATGTGTTGTGTGTGTATTTCAAAAGATGGTAAAAAATGAAAAGTACGGAATAAATAGAAATAGGGATGCAAAGTTTAAATGTAGATTTTTTTAAAAAAAAAGAACAGTAATTAGTCCATGTTTAATTATTCCTTGCTAGAAATCTAAAATGCAATATATGTATAAAAGAAAAAATAATAATAAAATAAGATTGTGGAGAAAAAAAGTAAATTAAAAGGACTGACCACTATATATCATAAAATGATTTATAGGGATTTGATTGAACATTAAAAATGTCTACTACTCATTTAAAAAATTAACAAGGTGTAGGAAGAATTATTAATGCTTAAGTGTCAGAATCAACTTCCTGTCTTGCACAGCCAATACAGTATTCTGATTTCTTTCAAGCTACTTTACTTTCTCATAAACTTTACGTTCTTTTATAGGCATAATAATTCTGTGCATCTAAATGGCCTGGGAATCTTAATGAGGTGTCATGTCTTATCTAAAACCATTATACTGTACAGATAATGAATGGATACAATTGGGGATGACTGCATACATTGTTCTGAATTGTATTAGCAGAAATATTAAGTGGGTTTAGCCATGGAAACATAGGAGCACACATGTTTACATCTGTACTGCTTGGGGGACATTGAAAATTATGTTAAGGGACAAAAAGATCACAGCTTTTTTTAAAAAAAATAATAATGATGGAGTGGAGCTCCAATTTAAATAATGGTTTGCTATTGTTATTCTTCCTCACTAATCATATGTTTTCTGGTCATATAGTATGACTATGCAGGTCATTAGCAGGATTTAGCGCTATGCTAAAACAACCATTAAAATCTTCAGCAAATCTGGGAACAAAGATATTTACAACGAAAGGTATAAAAAATAATCTGCACATCATCAGCAGTTATACATCCATTTGACAAAAGCATAATTATCAAGTTCAATTCATATACTTCTCCATCCATTTGATGGAACTATAATTAAGTTCAGCACATATTTTTTTTCCTGTTTTACAGATAGATCTACATTTTCTGTGTTTTGGAATAAAGCAACCATGATCCAGCAAATATCAGAAAGAGATAAGTCACATCTGAATTTAGAAATAATTGTTCACTTGGTTTGGGAATACTTGTAGATTATTTTAATGCTACTCAGATAAAAAAATAAAATTGAATTGAATTAGGTTGGGTTTTTTTTTCATTTTCTTTTATCTCCTTCCCTTAATTTCTCTTATTTTACTCTTACTCTTGCTTCTAAGCAAAATGTTTAAATATTGTTGATACTTTCTGTATCTGAAAAACATTCCCCCCCCCTTAAATCCTGCTTCTCTCTGTCTCACCACAAACACATACCCAAACATTCATTTTGGGTTAAGTGGCTCATAATTTTTTTAATGCTTGAATTCTCTATGAACACTGTGCATGCCAACAATGTATACAGAATGGCACTGCACTAAATCTAAGACTCCAAATGCAGAATAGCCAATATTTTATGTGACAGAAATGTGAAAACTTACATTAAAAATTAAATGAATGGTAATGTGTACGGGCTTTTCTCAAACATTGGTCATTTGTTCAGTGAGTTCTAAGTTTGCTTTTCCTCCAATTAAATTCAAATGATTATATTAAAACTGCTATATGTCTATGGAGATTCTCAGTCATCCAGGTCATGGTTGTCCCAAAGGTGCTTTTTTCAAGAGGCAACTGGACTTTCCATTTTTTATTTGAAGAGGTTTTGCTTCTCATCCAAGAAGCTTCTTCAGTTCTGTCAAAGCTGAAGAAGCTTCTTGAATGAGAAGCAAAATGTCTTCAAAGAAAAATGGAAAGTCCAGTTGCCTCTTGAAAAAAAGCACTTTTGGGAAAAACTAATATAGTTGTTCTGTAGATGAGATGGGCAATTTTTTAATTTGATACATAAATAAATATAAATAAACAAAAATTGAAATAATTCCCTTATATTCTCCTCTCCTTTGCTATTGCCAACATAGTTATCTTAGCATATTCAATGGAAGTGACTTGCCTGCAGAAGTCGTGGGTGCTCCTTCACTGGAGGCTTTCAAAAAGAGATTGGATAGCCATTTTCCAGAAATGGTATGGGAGGGTTGAACGAGAAGACTTCCAAAGTCCTTTCTAACTCTATTATTCTATGTTCTATATTCAATATATTTTTATTTGTTTTTTTTTAATTCAGATATGTCTCTAATGTTTAAGAGAGGCGGTGAGGATTTTATTTTTATTTTTGTTTCTCTTTTGTGGAGGTAAACAACTTTTCAGTGTTATTCTTGCTCATCATTAAAGCTCAGATCCATTTGAAAAACTTGACTGGGCTACAATTATTGTCACGTTAATAGTGGATGCAAACATTGTACTGGAGATCATGGGTGAATTGACAATTTTATGTCATCAGCCAAAAAAAAACATATTTTTCATTTTCCAGGTTTATCTTCTTTGTCTTAAAGATAAATTGGTGGATGATGCCCGTAAAAACTACAGGGAATATTTTACTTGGCAGATGATACATTTTTATTAGTTATACCCCTCATTAGGCAGCTTGACAGGGATTTTTCCAACTTTTAAATAGTGCATATCATTTTTTATAACTGAACATTTTTTAAAAAAAATCCAGGAATGGTACTTTTATATGTCCAGAGGTATTTTTTCCTTAAGAAAAAAATATGTCAGGGAAAAAAATGTTCCTCTAGCATCATTCTCAGAGTAGCCTTCCATTTATTCTTTGCTTAAACCTTATTAATATTAGATGAAACTAAATCAAACAGGCTTAATCTCACAGAAGATCATGGCGAATAGTGAAGAAATAAGATTTTCTTTTTCTGGGCATGGCTAGTCTAGTGAAAGGAAGGACCAGGGGAGACATGATAGCAGTGTTCTACTATTTGAGGGGCTGCCACAGAGAGGAGGGGAGTCAAGCTATTTTCCAAAGCACCCAAAGGCCAGACAAGGAATAATGGATGGAAACTAATCAAGGAGAGATTCAACCTAGAAATAAGGAGAAATTTTCTGACAGTGAGAACAATCAATCAATGGAACAGAAGTTGCCTTCAGAAGTTGTGGGAGCTTTATCACTGGAAGCTTTCAAGAAGAGACTGGATTGCAATCTGTCAGAAATGGTGTAGGGTCTCCTGCTTGGGTGGGATGGGTTAGACTAGAGACCTACAAGGTCCCTTCCAACTGTCAAGCATTCAGAAAGTATCCATGATACTTTAAAATTCAGCTGTCACCAATTCTGTTAATCTGTATCTCTATTGTTCTTGTTATTAGAAAAGGAAAGATGTGTTATGGATAATGGTATATCTTTGTATCTGATGGATCCTTCCACATCACATTTCTCCTCCTGGTTAAAACTCATGAGCTTTGACTCAAATTAACCAGATTATGATGGAAAAATCTTTTTGATCAGCCTCTGTTGATCCAGATTCTTCTTGATGAAACCCAATCCAAGGTGTGTTTTTTGAAACTTTCCCTAGATTTAAATGTATTTTAATTTAAAGCATAATTTAAAATTTCCTTAGCTTTAGTGTTGCACACAAAATTGTCTGCTAAAATGTCCTACCAGTTAATGAATACTTCAGCTTCAACCACAACAATACAAGAGCACACAACAGATACAAACTCAATGTAAACCACTTCAAACTTGATTGCAGAAAGTAGGACTTCAGCAACAGAGTGGTCAATGCCTGAAATGCACTACCTGACTGTTGTTACATCCTCTAACCCCCATTCCTTTAACCTCAAACTACCCACTATTGACCTTACCCTATTCCTAAGAGCTCTGTAAGGGGGCGTGCATAAGTGTATTGTCCCTGTCCTATTGTCTCCATTTATTCATACCTATTTCCTGTATTCTTCCTCATGTTTATACTTATACCTATTATCTTGTAAGTGATTGACAAATCAAATAAATAAAATAAATAAATAAAGATTTTCTCACTAAGCAAAATAAGCACCTTTTATTGCAGGAATAAAAGGTTGGCAGGAGACATCTGTTGCCTGAAGGATGACCTAGATTTAACCCTCAACTTCTCCTGAGTCAATTTCCCATTTGAAATAATTTTTGACAAATGGAAAATGTACACTTGAGCAAACTTCTAGGTAAGAGGAATTCACTTTATGTTGCACCAGAAGGTATTCATTTTAAAATTGCTGATCAAGGTAAATTTAATTGGGCTGGTTGGCTGATCCTGGCTGCTCTGATGAACATCCTTGAAAGATTGCTGTTCACAACTCCCTGTCAATATATCCATGCAACCTTACTGAGTGAATCTGAACACACATCGTTCTCCAGTTTTCTATTTTATATCTAGTTCGAGATTAAGCTTGGAATGAACATTCTTCCCAACACAGAGACATGGGCAGATAAACCACCACTGTGGTTTCACAGGGAGATTGCAGAACTGCTAATGTTTACTATCTCGTGCCAATATTTTACTTTTAAACAACAATATACACCACACACAAAAAATGTGATTCGGGAAAAGGTTCAGGTTTAGATTGCAAACAAAGCTTTCAGCAGCCAAATCATACCAGCAGCTGCAGTTCATTGCAAGGAAAGGGGAAAAAGCTAAACAAATTCAACCAAAGCCCTATATAAATGTTATCCTCATTCAGTTATATTTTCCAGCAACAAAGATTAATTAAATCCTAATCACAAAATGATGGCCTTAAGGAAGAGGCTAATTGTTTATTCTGCCAATAGCCTGACATTGAATGAAGCATAATCAATTAGCAGATGGCCTGATTTATTTGGCTGAGTGATGCAACAAATTGAAAGCTTGCTGGAACCAATACTTGTCATGCAATGCCATCAAACTGCTAAAGGGGTTCTTCCTAGGAACATATTGTTTGCACAGAATGCATTTCCATAACATTTAGTAAAAATTATATTACTATAGTGATAAAACACAGCTAATGTGGATGATAGGATTAAATGCAATTATCCATTAGGACACAAGTTTATTGTTGGAAAAGAATGTTTTGATCATCAGGAGTCCAAGCTAAAGTACCCCTGACAGATGGCAGTTTATGCTCTGGTTCAATACCTCCAGAGAAGTGAAATCTACCAGTTCTCTGGAGAATTAGTTCTCACATTGAATGATCTTATTGTTAAGAAGACTCCCCCATCTCTTTTTCAAACAGAATATGTCTTCCCATGATTTGAATCCATTGTTCTGGGCCCTGCATTTTGGGACAATGTGAAAGCTACTCAAGGAAGTTCATTCATCAAGTAATAATAGAAACCAAATTACTACAAGTTGGCTACTAGTAAATTAAAGATTCTCATGGCATCCTTTTTGTTTACTCAACACCTAATTTTAGGCCATATTTGCAGTCCTAAGAGCTAGGAAATTCCTTTGTAAATGAACAATGTCATGGAAGGGACATTTATGATTGGCAATATTTTTTTCAACATTCAACTGTAATCTACTTTTTTGCATCAACAGACCATGATTTCAACCCACACTGTAGAACAGTGGTTTCCAAATTTGGCAATTTTAAGAATTGTGGACTTAAAGCATGATTGGTTGAGAAAATTCTGGGAGTTGAAGTCCAAAGATCATAAAGGTACCAAGTCTGGCGATCCCTCCAAGAGAAATCAGTTTGGAGATCCTTCCAAAAGAGAACACATAAGTTTGATCTTCTGTATTACTCTTCTCTTCTGTCTCCTTCTCATCCCCTCTCAGTATTTCCTGGTTTGGCCCATCCAGTCAGTTAATCATTTGATTCTTCACCATCACTGTTTTTTTTTCTCTTTCTCCAACTATCACAAGTGAATTTGTTAAAATACATTTCTATGGAATGCTTCTGTGGAAGTAGAGAAAGGGGTGGATAAGCATTGCCATTAAGGTGGCATCCCTCAAGAAAACTCAGAAAAAGCTCCAGGTGTCTTGGCAAGGCTAACAATTTGAGAGAAAAGCTAAGACACTTCTAAAGAGCCTCAACTCCACCACTCCATCTACAGAGCGAAAATTGAAAAGAAGAAACAGAACACATCCAACATTATTATTTCTCTAGCAGCTTTCAACAAATAGCAGAGAAACTTGGAGTAGGAGAAAGTAGAGAAAACAGAACTGAGTTTTCAAATTCTACTTCTGGATCATTATGAACATTTTTAAAAAAGAGGTTTTCAGGAACAACTCTCCTTTGGATTAAACGTATCCATACAGCAGTGGGGTTACATTACAATTTCTATCCCCTTCCATTTCTAGATGATGAAGGATGATATTAAATTATCACAACAAATATGGCTGTGTACCGCTAGAGTACTTTGAAGAGCTGACAACCTTAGATCTCCCATTCATAAGTTGCTTTATGCAGCTTCTTCTGATCTTCTGGTCTTCTTGCAACTATAGTTAGCTTCACAGTCCAATTTATAGCCTTAGCTGGCTCCTGTCCATTAAGTAACCTTCATAGGTTTTTTTTATCAAGCAAAACAGTGCTCAGTTTCTAATCCATGGGACCTCTATTTAAGCAAGTACAGTGTCTTTGGGGCATGTGATACAACCACTCTTCACAAGGCAGGTTGGTTGAACAAGAAAGATCAACATATCAGCTCCTTCATGGTGGAACCAATATAACTGTGACACTGAAGAATGGGCTTAAAAGAAGAGAGGTCCAATAGAATATGAATGAATGCCCCTTCCAACTCAAGAATAGTATATTTCCAGTAAATAATTGAGTAGTTCTTCCAGAGCAATTTAGAATGGAACCTACTTACAAGAAGGGATATCCAATGGAATATGAATGAATGCTTGTTCCAATTCAAGAATAGTATGATATTTCCAGAGTTTTACTGGAAAATTGACTAGTTCCTCTAGAGCAATTTATAATGGAATGGACTTACAAGATGGAAAATCCAATAGAATATAAATGAACGATCATTCCAACTCAAGAATAGTAATATATTTCCAGAGTTTTAGTGGAAAATTGAGTAGTTCCTCCAGAGCAATTTAGTACAACCAAAAGAAGGGAAATTGGAGACCTTTTATAATGGGTAAAAGTTATGACATCCACATCAAGTACGTGCACATCAGTAGACATCTACAACGGGGGAAGACACTGCTAAAATGAAAAGAAATAAGACAGAACTGTGTTAGCAATGGGACTGTTTTTATGACATGTTCTCTCCAAGATGAATAGCCTTTTCATTGGTCAGTTTTAAATCAACATCTATGACATTTTTTAAAAACATAAATTAAATTTATCACTCCTTGTCTTATCCCGTATACATTACCCTATGAGTACAAATACAGGGAATTTCTCCCTAATTTTAAAAATAAAAAATATTGCCCTGCGCTTTATTACTTTTATTTTATTTTTCTTAAAGGGCCATTTCTAGGCTCAAATGATCCTAACCAAGCCATTTGCAAGAGTAACACTGTCCATTAAAATGCCAGGTAAAACTCTCTGCCTGTAAAAAGCTGTTTAAATTAAGGTAGAGGTAAAGGTTCCTCTTGCACATATGTGCTAGTTGTTCCCAACTCTCAGGGATGGTGCTCATCTCCATTTCAGAAACGATGATCCAGCACTGTCCGAAGACATCTCCATGGTCATGTGGCCACCATGACTAAATGCCAAAGCCACACGGAATGCTGTTACCTTCCCACCAAAGTGGTCCCTATTTTTCTACTTGCATTTTTACATTCTTTCAAACTGCTAGGTTGGTAGAAGCTGGAACAAGTAATGGGAGCTCACTACGATACATGGCACTAGGGATTTGAACCGCTGAACTGTCAACCTTTTGATCAACAAGCTCAGGGTCTTGGCCACTGAGCCACCACATTGACATTTTTTAAAATATAGATTATTTTTTTAAAACAAAATAATTTCCCCCTTAAAATAGCTTTTGCTGGTCATAACATACATCACTCCTTGCACACACCTCGAAGACTCCAGTTTACTGTGGTGCTCCTTTATACTTGGAATCAGAACACTCATCTCAGTAAATATGCAAAGAAGATGGAATTACAGCATGAATTACTGGCCAGCTGGTAAATCTGGATTCTGTTTCATAACCATTGAAGGGTTTTTTTCCCCCTTCTTCTTTTATCTCCTCTAACAAACAAGCTACCTAGCTACTTGGTCATGCAAGTGAACAAGCACAATAGCTGACAAGACTGTTGATGCTGGGAAAGCCTGCAAAGGTAGACAGATCCCCAGTTCCTCCCCACCAAAAGGAGATTGTTCCACTATAATTGAATTTCTTTCCTTCATCTCTGCCAGTCATATTTGATGAGTGGCTCCTTTGTCATTGCTGCAAAGTCAGAACATGAAAGGATTCTATTCAGGAAGTGATAAGATCTCTAACCTCACAGGGAGCCTGCAAATGTATATGCAGTTCACCAAAGGAATAAGTCTTCCCTATGGAGAGTCTCACCTACAGCAGGCAGGTTCTTAATAACAAAAGACTGGTGCAAAACTTCCCTTTGTTGGCCGTATTCTTGGGGACCTGGTTGTTGATCAAGTCTAAACCCTTCTGGAGGAATTAGATACTCAAATCTCCATTGAGTAAGATAAAAGCAATCCATTTCTGTCCTCTTAGAAATAAAACTAGCCTTAGTCTATTTTTATATAAATTCAGATCTACTTTGGGTACTGGATACATTTTTAGTCATTTATTTTGTTTGTTTGTCAAACATGTACAAGATAACAAGTATAGGTATGAACATAAACATGAACAAAGGAATAAATGGGGACAGTAAGACAGGGGTGGTAGGCACGCTGGTGTGCTTATACATATCTCCTTTACAGACTCTTAGGAATGGGGTGAAGTCCACGGTAGACAGTTTGAGATTGAAGCTGTGAGTGTTTGAGACTGTAACAACAGAGTCGGGTGGAGCATTCCAAATGTTGACCACTCTAGCTGAAGTCATATTTTCTGCAATCAAGTTTGGAGTGGTTTACCTGAAGTTTGTAGAAATTGTTTGCCTGTGTATTATTATGGTTGAAGCTGAAGAAGTCAGGCAAGATGTTATAGCAGTCAATTTTGTGAACTATGCTTAGATCAGACTGCAGGCAATACAGTTCCAGATTGTCTAGGCCCAAAATTCCAAGCCTGGAGGCATAGGGAATTCTATTGTGAGTGGAGGAGTGGAGTACTTTTCTCACAAAATGCCTCTAAACCCACTCAATAGTGTTAATGTACAATATACAGTGTGGGTTCCAGGCAGATGAGATGTATTCAAGAATTGGTCTGGCAAAGATTTAGTATAGTCTAGTTAATGATTCAATGGTTTGGTTATTATGTGGTGTCTTGACACCAGGACAGAAACAGATGGTATGGGTTGTGACTGTCATCATTTCCCTGGACTTTCTGAAGCTTCTGGTATTATGGCCCTTGACCATGGTAACCTCCTGTTGGATTGAATATGGAGACTATTGTCCTTCAGGGGCTGAAGTGACATTTGAGCAGCTGTTTGGCTTTTTCTGGGATTGGAAACCAGGCAAGATTAGACTTGATTAGTACAGTACTTGGAGGGGAAGCTACTAGAAAATCCCTATGTATAGGCAATATTGAGAAGCCAAACAAAATCTCCATTGAGTAAGACAAAAGCAATCCATTTCTGTTCTGTTAGAAATAAAACCACACTGATATTCTCTGAAGCCACTCAGAGTTGAACAGAGTTGTGACCTTCACCTTACTGATTCTGATATTGAACAAATTCCACATCATGTCCTTTTTTCTGAGGAACTCGGAGGTGGCTGCCTTACTCCCATCCCATCTTACATAAAGATGAAACTGCATGAAGATATCTGGAGTATTTGAGTTCATCTTTGTTTAGTCTTGCATTGAATAATTTCCTTTTTCGTGAACCAGAGTCAATAGAGTAGAGGTGAAATAATTCTTAGATTCAGTAATGGATAGAATCAAGACCATTAAACTGAAGCTTACATTAGACAACATAGAAATATCAGTTCACTTTTAGAGGCAGATAGAATTAAGTCTTAACTGGAAAGTTTCTTCTAAATGTGAGCTATATAATTTGGGCTGTTTGTAGGCCCATCCAAAAGGTTCTTGGTCAGTGGTGGGATTCAAAAGTTCCCACACGGGTAGGATTCTACCAGTTCGCACCTATTCTCCAGAACCGGTTGTTAACATTCTAAGCAGTTTGGAGAATCGGTTGTTAGAAGAAATTACTGGCCTAATCCTGCAAGGAAGGCAGGAAGGAAACATTCTGGTGTTGCTTACAGAAACTGACTCTCCGTTAACCCATATTACATTCTTGGTAGGACTAGACTTTCTGTCTCAGGAACTTCTCTGGAGTTTTTTTCCCCCTCCTTTGCTGGTAATTTGCTTGTGCGGAATGATCATTCAAAGTTACAATGGCACTGAAAAAAGTGACTTATGACCATTTTTCACACTAACGACTGTTGCAGCATCCCCACAGTCATGAGAGGCCAGGCGAAGAGATCCGTGCCTCAATGTGAGTGATATTGAGTTGGTCATGCCCAGCCAATAACATGACCACCAAGCTACACCCACCACCGAAGCCACGCCCACAGAACTGGTTGTTAAAAGATTTGAATCCCATCCCTGAGTTTCCACCACAAGTTTGGCGGGTGTGGCTTGGTAGGCATGGCTGCAGGGATAGGGTCATGTAATTCACATGATTGTGTGTGAGTGCATGCATTAAAACAGTAAAAACTAAGCTATTACACTTCTCAGTTGTTTAGCACAGCAATCCACTCTGCTGCACCAAACATCTGAAAGGTTAAAAGGGACCTAGGAGCAGGGGCGGATGGGTGGGCCCAACTGCAGAGCACCGGAGAGAATCAGAGCGAACCAGTTCTCTGCCAGCTGAACTTCAATGTTAATGGTATGCCAGAACCAGGCCAAACTGGTAGAATACCATCACTGTTCTTGGTGCTCTCTGAGCACATTACTAGCATGGATGATGTTACCTAGTTGGGTAATGAAACGCCTGCAAGAAAATAACCAAGCTCAGAGAGCACCAAGGACCCCTCATTTCAACCTTGAGCTACAAAATTTCTCCTTTATTGCTATCATCCTTTCCTTTAAAGACACGGATGTATTCTCCAACTTGTCAATACTTTAGACTTATAGAGAAAGCCAATGAAACCTACTTTGAGGATAGCTTGGCAGAATAGTGGACTTCATTGGCTTGCTATATAAACCTGAACTGTTGACAAGTTGGAGAATTTTGCGAAAGTCTGTGGCAGCAATGAATTCCATAGCTGACAGAATGGATTTTCTCTGGAACACTGACAGTCTGATGATTTCAAAGCACTTGTTCCAACTCATTTTTAAAGCATGCACAGCACTAGTAGCGTGATGACCCGTAGGCTCTCAAAATAACCCAAAACTCAAAACATACATTAAAGTCTGGTAATGCCTTCAACTTAACTTCACTATTTTATTAGGCACAGTTTAAAGTCACAAAAGTAAATAATGAGGCAAAAAGAAAACCAAAACAAACTGCACTGACGAGAGTTCCGAGATAATTAAGCCAAGATAATTAATCATACATTCCAGGAAGATAAGGGAGGAGAGTCCATGGGAAGAACGCCAGCAAAGATAAACCTTTTTCAAAAAAGAAAATTAAACTTTGACTCCAGCAATTCTGACTGCGCAGTTACAAACTTATATACATAGCTCCCAGCTGCAAGCCCCAAGGAGGATCATGGTAATCTTCTCCTGAGTAGACCTTGCTTTTCCCTGATCCTCTCCTCCCTGCATGCCCTAGGATGGATAGGGGATGGGCCTGGATCCTCCTCTGCTTTCTCAGCCAGCCTCTGCCCTTCCCCAGCCTCCTCCACCACCTCTGGAGCCACAATCCCACTCCCTGTTGGCTGTTCCTCCTCTTCCTCAGAGTCAGTCTCCACCAGGGGCATGACAAGTAGATAGATACAGACACTCCTTGACTTACGACCACAATGGAGCCCAAAATTTCCATTGTTAAGTGAGGCATTTGTTAAGTGAGTTGTACCCCATTTCTTGCCACTTTTTTGTTAAGTGAATCACCACAGTTATTAAGTTAGTAACCCAGTTGTTAAATGAATCTGGTTTCTCCACTGACTTTGCTTGTCAGAAGGTCACAAAAGGGGATCACGTGACTTTGGGACACAACAGCAGCCATTAATATGAACAAGCATCTGAATTTTGATCACATGATCATGGAGATGCTACAAAGTGCATAACTGTGAAAAAGGATCATAAGTCCCTTTTTCAGTGCTGTTGTAACTTTGAGCAGTCATTAAATGAACTGTTGTAAGTTGAGGACTACCTATAATATGTTGATAATGTCCCTCTGAGACATTAGTATTTTACTTTCATGCAAAGCTACTTTGGGGCCTACCTTGGGATGGTGCCAGGGCCTGGCTTTCTATAGGTAAGACTGGAATAGGTCAACTTGCCATGGCAAACTCACCACAGCAAACTCGCCCTTGGACAGCCCTATATGAGATACTAATGTTTTTATTAATAATAATGAAATTACTAGTAATATTAAGAAAGGAATGAGTCTAGAGGATAGCTATCTCATGTTAAGTTGTCCCACAGTTAGAACATAGCCCAGAAACCACATTGAAGATAAAATATGACCGCAGTGATAATTGTTGGATTGGTCAGCATAAAGATACTATGGCAGCTGTTCATTTTTATTGGCTCCTAGCAGTTTCTAAGTGGGGTTTCAAGGGGTTGGTTTTGTTCAGAGAAACCCTTTGAGAAGAATTGATGGCTACTTTTCCCCTTTCATTAAAAAATTGTAATTGGACCACATCTGTGTTGATGTGAATGGAGCACTGGAAAAAAATGGATATCTCTTTCGTGATGTCCTTCAGCAAGATAACTCCATTAAGGGAAAGTGAAGGCTTCAGCAAAGTAAAGTTCTATTGAACGAAAATTGTGTTTAATGAAAATTGCAATGTTCCGTTACACAAGCCATGCACACTTACTATGTGGTGAATTGAACCCTGGTCATTCTCTTAAGGAAGAGGTTCAGAGGTGGTATTCAGCTGGTTCTGGCTGGTTCTGGTGTACTGATAGTGAAAATTTTGACTAGTTCAGAAAACTGGCAAATACTACCTCTGGATGGCCCCACACACACACACCCGCTATTACCTCTCCTATATTTCCTTGTTCTTTAGCTCAGCTGATTTGCATGGATTGCTACACTTCAGCTGAGCTTAAAAAATACTCCAGGGCTCTGTATTTGTGCCACATGTGCACCCAAACCTCAGATGATTTGCATTATTGCTGCACTTCAGCTGAGCTTCAGGCAGCTATCCAGACTTGACAGGGGTCAGTATTTGAGCCCTGTGCATGCGCCCATAGAACCAGTAGGGAAAAATTTGGAAATCCACCACTGAAGGGGTTCCCAACCAGTCCATGGCGTGCTAGTAACTAGGTATATTTAAGTGAGGCTGGAAAGCTATCACAGATACTGGACTGTGCACTCAGTGATATAAATATACTCTTCAAAGTTTGTAATTTTGTTATTCTATACAAAGAGAGAAAGAGATCATGGTTCAGAACTCTTGTATATATTTATAATTCAAACAACCAAGACTTGTAAGCAGGGAGTTGCAAGGTAAATTTCAAAAGTTATCGGTCTGAAATTAACCCTCACAAAAACTTCCAAAGTTATCACATCAGAGAAAGCTTGAAAGATTTTTTTTCTCTTTCTGACATTATAAATTTCACTGTCACAAAATCATGTCTTGCAACTGCAGCAAAGGTATTTTTCCAAGCTTGCTTGAATGTTAATTCAGCAGAGCTACAATTCAAACTTCAGATGTGGAAAAGAGAATAAGGCACAAAGAGAATTCTGATGTTAAGAGTGGCATATAATTGGTCTGTGTTGGAAAGCAATTCACAGAAGTCCAAAAACATATACAAAGGGGTTTTTTTTCCAAATGAATTTGAAAATATCTAATGGGATTGCAACAGCTGTTTCTACTTTTTTTGCAAGTGCACCTTCACTGAAGTTCAGGCAAGTTCCTTCCTGGTAGTATTGTTGCCACGTTTCTCAAGACAAAATTGCTGGATATTTAGATCTGGCTTGAAACATGGAAGGAGTTAAGGGTTAACTCCACCTAGAGTCACTTTGTGGGAGATGAACAGCTATATATAAATGTAATAAATAAACTCCAAATGAGGAGAAACCAAAAAGATGTGCCCCAGCAGTCTGTTTCTTCAGGATGGAAAGGGCAAGACTCATCTCTCTAGTGACTAAATAGTTATGAAAAACATTGGGCTGACCAATGTAAGAGTGTGAAATAATTAGCAGTATTATTATTTAGGAAAATGCCAGTAGAATAGAAGAAAGGAAGGAAGCTCTGTTATAGCCATGACAGACGATTCTTGAATTTGCACATGCCACTCATTCCACATAAAAGAGTGGTGCGGTGGCTAGAGGTGGAGCTCTCCCCTCAAAATTTCTCTCAAAGGCTGTGAGTTTGATCCTAGGTAGAGGCAGATATTTCTCTCTCTGGGCACACTGAGAATATATCTACTGAACAAAACTCCGCATTGGCAACAGGAAAGGCATCTGGCTATTAAACACTCCGCTCCATTCACTTGCCCAGACTCCACCCCTCAAGCGATTATGGGATTGTTAAAAAAGGATGATGACTCATTCTATGTAAAAGCCTTCTCAGAATTTATCTATGGAGAGTCTCAATCATCCAAGTCATGGTTGTCCCAACAAGGCATTTTCAAGAGGCAACAGGACTTTCTGGATTTTCTTTGAAGGGGTTTTGCTTCTCATCCAAGAAGCTTCAGCATCCAAGAGCTGAAGAAGCTTCTTGGATGAGAAGCAAAATGTCTTCAAAGAAAAAAACAGAAAGTCCAGCTGCCTCTTGAAAAAGCACCTTTGGAACATCCCAGAATTTAGGGAATTTAGAATCAACTTCTAAAACAAATTGATTCTGCCAATAATCACTGAGACCATGTGATTAAATATTAAATAAATATAATAATAATAATAACAACAACAAAACAACAACAGCAGCAGCAACAGCAGCAGCAGCAGCAACAACAACAACAACAATAACAATAACAATAACAATAACAATAATAATAATAATAATAATAATAATAATAATAATAATAATAATAATAATAATAATAATAATAATAATAAGGCATTTACCTTATTTTCCTTAAAGGAGTTGATGAGAATAGAGAATTCTGACACCTTTCAATATGGACAATGAGAACAAATATGATGTCCACCAAAGGATAATTAACCAATCTTGTGGATAAGGTGATCATGCAATAGCTTCAAAAAATTATAAATGAAAGCTTCTCTTCTGTCTGGACTTAGATTTGAACTTCAAGTTCATATCATTGAGCTGCGGTGGCATAGTGGTTAGAATGCAGTACTGCAGGCTACTTCTGCTGACTGCCAGCTGCCTGCAATTTGGCAGATCAAATATCATAAGGCTCAAGGTTGACTCAGCCTTCCATCCTTCCAAAGTCAGTAAAATGAGGACCCAGATTGTTGGGAGCAATATTCTGACTCTCTAAGGAAACCACTTAGAGAGCTGTAAAAACACTGTGAAGTGGTATATAAGTCTAAATGCTATTGCTATTGTAATGCACATAAAGATTCAATAAATTACTATTATTGCAGTTGTCCCATAATGTTGTGTAGTAAGTAGTACCTTATAAAGACTATATATAATACTGTGTAGGATGAGTTTCACTGGTTGTCAGGGACCACGGTGGGTCATGTGCTAATGTTGTGGATTGACAGTGGCTAGCAGAGCTGGCAGAAGACTCAGACAATGAGGAGGTCCTGGGCCAGTCCTGGAGTCTGGGGAAGGCTCTGATGAGTGCTCTGCATTGGAGGCAGAGATAGGGACAGTTATCAGCTGCCTTCAGATTCAGAGATCAGTGGGGCAGAAGAACAGCTGGAGCCTGTTCCCAATGTGTGCATGCACAGAGCTGCCAGGAGAAGGGAACAGTTAAGGAAAAGGATTGACTCAGGAGTCAGATGGATGGTAATGGCCCCTCCCATAGGGAATAAACAGGAGTGAAAGGGGAGTGGTGTTTTCAGGAGACAATTAGTTCATTTAATTAGGGTGAAGATTTGTTCCTGACTCCTTGCCAAGTATTTTCTGGTACAGTGTTGCTCTTGGAAGCTATCAGCCTGGCAATTCTCCAAGCCTGATAAGGCCTGTAGTTGTAAATCACTCTTGAAAGAATGTTTGCCGGGACTTTGCTGGATGTGAATGAGAGGAATTCACATAAGCCTAATAAAAAGGGATTTTGCTGGGATGAGGAGTCTGTTTCTTGATTTTGTGAAGCCTTTCTCAGAACAGACAAGACACTGGTCTTGCACACTGCTGAGGTCACCAACTTGATTCCCGCAAGCGCAAAAACCATGTAGGGACATATAAGGAGCTTCCCCCAACTGCCTACCAGCATTCAGGCATCCCGTGGGGAAAGATAACACTTCCCAAAACAATTCCTTTCACAAAGGCAGTTAGCCACTTTGGTGATCCCTGGCTAACACATGCCATATGCTAAAAAAGAAGAAAAAAAACTGATTGTCAGATTAATTTCAAGATCCCCACAATGTGCAAAGCTTAGAAACAAGCTATTTTTAGGACTGTTTATTCCCAGAGAGCATTCCCCTGACATTAACAGGGGGTCTTCCATTGGACTCATATGGCATTTATAGGTAATTAAGCTTCCCCACCAGGGAATCAATACTGAAGAACAAGTTCTTCTTGGAAGCAAGTATTACAGTTAAAGAACAAATTCAAAATATTACTGGCTTCACCAAATCTTTTCAAAGTTAGTAACTGCTTTTAAATTACATTGTTTTATTGTTTAATAATGTTTTAATGTTTGTTTTAATTGTCTGTTTGCTGCTTTTAATTTCCTTTCTCTATGTGTTAAGGGAGTATGCCAGCCTACAAACATTCTAAATAAGTAAGTAAATATTGTATAAAATTTTTTGGCTTGCTTCTTTGTTTCCTTCTGGATTCCATAAAGCCTACTAATTTAGAGAAGAACTGCATTTTTGTCAGACAGGTATACTTCACGCAACCCCAAACCTAATGGAAAACTGGTTAAAACAGACTATGGTCTATCCAGTGGACCTTTGTCTCCAGTGTCAAAAGTGTCAATTTCCATTTTCAGGTGGTTTCATTGATAGAAATGATTTGAAACCAGGTCAGCTATCCAATATATTTTCACATGTTATAGTTTTTTTCTGAGATGTTCCTGAGGAAAACATAGTCTTGGAATGCCAGCAAGAGAAGTATCTGTCAAACTTTTTTCTATCTATCTATTTTTATCTATCTATCTATCTATCTATCTATCTATCTATCTATCTATCTATCTATCTATGCTATCTATCTATCTGTCTGTCTGTCTGTCTGTCTGTCTGTCTGTCTGTCTGTCTGTCTATCTATCTATCTATCTATGCTATCTATCTATTTATCTACAACTATCTATGATTAATCTATCCATCATATATCATATATCTATCTATCATCCATCCATCCATCTGTCTAATCTATCATCTACATCTGTCTATCAATCATCTATCTATCTATCTATCTATCCATCCATCCATCCATCTATCCATCCATCTATTTTATATCCTACCTTAATTTTTTTCACAAATAACTCAATGTGCTGAACATATCTAACACACCTTCCTCTTCCTATTTTCTCCACATCAACAATCCTGTGAGGTCAGTTGGGCTGAGAAAGTCACCTAGTCACCTAGCTGGCTTTTATATCTAAAGCAGAACTGGTACTCACGATCTCCCATTCTCTAGCCTGTTGCTTGAACCAATACACCAGAAAAGTCTCTCCTCATCGCAAAAGCTATAAATAAAAATGAATTTGGATTTTTTTAAAAGCAGATATATCCCCATACAAAGAAAAGATAGAAGGATGTTTTGTTTTTACTATGGATTGCCAGACTCTGCTGAGGAAGCATTACATATATTTCTACCATGGAATCTGGAAGGAAGGAAGGAAGGAAGAGGGAGGATGGGAGGAAGGAAGAAAAGAAGAAAGGAAGGGCAGAGAAATGAGGGAAGGAAAGAATGAGGGAAGGGGGAGCATGAGAGGGAGGAAGGATGGGAGGAAGGAAGGAAAGAAGGAAGAAAGGAAATATCATTTCTATCCAAAGAATGCCAAACTAGACAACATATCCATGCCTTTTCTGAGAGTATGTCTGCTCTCTCATGAGAGTGTTCTTTGCTAGTTGTACCATCAACATCATGGGACATCTCTGTAACTGACTAGGATTAAGAATTTGGAAAGCAGCAGAGGTTTTTCTCCACAGGCATGGGACAGTACTGGCAAATTTTTTCTTGTCCAGCTGCGATGGGGATGGGGGTGAGAAATATGTACATTTATGCAAATACTTTTATTGCCAGATGAAGCACTGCTTGCTTGACATTTCTTTGTGTTCATCTATAGCTAAAAGACAGAAGCACTCAACGACCCCAAAACTACTTTGAGTTCTACATATTTTAGACATATCTGTGTTAGTAGAATCATGATCCCCGAATACTTCAAAATAGTAAAACAATAATTAAAATGTAATCATTAAAAAAAGTTTGGATAATTTCAAGTACATTTTCAACTGTATGCAATTCTGCAGGAAGGAAAAACTAGTTATTCTAAAGTCCTTTATCCTACCTGACAAGGGAATAGAACATTATGTATGCTACCCTAATAAAAGGATTCACAATATTTCCAAGAGTTTCAATATTGCAAACTTCTTATGAATTAAAACAGGAATATATGCACAACGTTGGTGCTCTCAGAAGTGAGCTACACCACAAACTTTGCAGAAGGGGAAGGGATAAAAAAACCTCATGGCTCATAATTGTGTTTCATTTCTTAAGTAAGTTCAAATTAAAAAGTAAAAAAAGGTATTGTATATGTACATATTTCTATGTGTTTCCCTTTACAAATAGTCCTCAACTTAATAGCCATTTGTTTAGTGATCAAAGTTACGTCACTCACAAAAGTGACTGACGCTTGATCCTTGCACTTACAACCATTGTTGTTCTGTCCCCACTATGTTAGTCTGTGTGCAGCTCGACATGCAGCTAAACCCACCTATCCTCCAATAAAACAGAAAGCAGATGTAGATCTGAATGCTTTATTGAAAGAACAGGGTATGGTGAAACTGGGAAAATAGGGATACACGCAGTGAGGACCAAAGACAAGATAGGCACTATTGGGTTACTGCTGAACATTAATAAATACAAGTAATTTAAATCTCACCAGCGATGCTTTGTGTGTGGGGTGTGGGTTTGTCCTTGGATGCCCATGTGCCTCAAATTAAGATGAATTCTTCTTTGTTCTTCTGCCTTCTCACATTTGGAGTGTTTGTTTGAGTGTCTTTTTATTCAGATATGTCTTAGTCTTTGGTGTTGCATTCATTTCCTTTGAAAACATTCCAATAGCAAAGAAATTAGAAATGCATTTGTTAAAAAAAAATTCTTAAACTTTTTAAGCAAAACATTACATGTAAAGGCCCTGTCACACTGCCCAACGGATGCAAAACGGACACAATGGATGAGCCAAAAGTGTTTTCCAATCCATGTTATCCGCTCTCAAAAGGGGCAAAAGAATTTGCATAACCAGAGTGGATACACATGATGCGGGGAGGACGAGGGCAGATGAAAGTGTATGCGGAACGGAAGCCCAGCGGATGGAAGCGGATGGGAGTGGAGCACATCCGCGTACGCCTTCCGGGGACCTCAGCCCAAAGCAGACGCGGAAACGGATGAAGCGGATGCAAGAGCGGATGCCAGAGCAGATGCGAGCAGATGCAGAGCGGATGCCGAGCGTTATGCGCGTATGCGGGGAGATTCATTGCGTCAGCCCGCGGAATAACAGAAAGCAGCTCGGAAGCAGGTCACCAATTCAGAGGAAAGACCTGCTTCCAGACACATCGACTGCCTTGCCTGTCCTGCCTGCTGCATGTCTGCCTGCAAGCCTACTGCAGGCCTCGCTGCCAGCCTTGCTGCAGCCTCCCTGGCCAGCCTTGGCTGCAGGCCTCCCTGCCAGCCTTGCTGTCTTGCCTGAGCCTGCCAGCCTTGTTTGCCAGATAGCCAGTCTGCCTGCCACAGCCTGTTGCCAGCCAGCCATGCCTGCCAGCCTTCCTCCGGCCTTGTTGCCTGCCAGGCCTCAACTGCCATACCAGCAACCCCACAACCATGCTGAAGCACAGCAAGCCTCAGGCCATCTGCTGCCAGCCCTTGCAAGAGAGACAGCGTACCATCCCGCCCCCTGGCCCTCACTCTGGTTCTCCTGGGGCTTCTGCAGGCACGGTGCTCGCCTCTTCTGGGCTGGAGCCTTCTGCTGCTGGCTGCTTTTGGAGGAGCTGATGACAAAGCACTCCAGCCACCAGCACCTCCACATCACGCTGCCACCCTTCACCCCTGAGATCTGAGCGACACTCGAGGCATGTCCAGAGACTCATTTTTGTCTTAAGCTTGTGTTAATAAAGTCTATTTGATTCACACAACTTGCTTCATTTCGTTTTTTTAATAAAGTCTGCTGGAACTTTTAGAAATGGTTTAAGCCTTTGCATGCTTTGGATGGGTTAAGATAGGCAGTGGGCGTGGGGGGGCCGGGCAAAGGGGGTTTTACCTTTGGGATGGGTAATAGCTGTGGGATGGGCAGGGATCCTAGGATGGTAATAGCGATGGATTGGCAGGATGTGTAATAGTTGGGATAGATAAAACCCCATGCAAGCATTATGGGAATTGTATGGTCCACCTTCCAGTGCCACACCTCATGGCCCTTTATTATCAGTAACAATGTAATCATTGATCCACCACATTTCAACATTGAACCACAACTCTTTATTAATGCCCTGTGTCATTGTCGGGCCACTCCAACAACATGGCACAATCTCATCAGTGTTGATGAGACAGCTGAAGGAAGCATCCATTAAGCCATCTATCATCCTGTCTTGCCACTCCACGCGTCTAGCTGGGGAGTGCACCAGGTTTCAGGAGGTCTGCGCTGCTTCTTTCCCCTTCACTGTGAGGCTCTTGTTAGGCCTTGCAATCCTTCAGTGATTATCAGGTTTCGCCCTTTGCCCCCATTCACCAGCTCCATGTCCCCATTGCCTGTTGAGCAGGTTCCACAAGCCTGTTCTGCAAACACCGGGTATACGAGTTCGCGTCAATTGCAGATTGTGAGCAGATGCAGCCAAGCTTCCATGATTCCTCCTCGACGGTCTCTGGTGATGCCAGTGTCATGGTTGCAGTAAGTTACCTGGAACCCTGTTTCGCCAGTGAATTGCAAAGCGTTTACTCACTCACCCGCCTTGCCCTGCGTACAGCCTGAGTGTGGAAGATTCCTTCTCTTCATAAGGGGACTGGGCAGATTCTGACAGTTGTAGGCTCATGAGGCTAGGTTGTGAGGGAGAAGGCGTCATCCCCCATGATAAATAGGGCACATCTGATGTGTGCGTTGTAAGGGCAAGGGTTCTGGATCTGGTGGTAAGCCCACGATGCATGCTTGCATTTCCAGCTCCTCCTTGAGGTGACGGGCGTGGGTTGTATTACCTGGGCATCTGCACGATGAGCCTGTTGCCTGAAGCATCGATGTACAGAACTTTTAGCTCAGCATCGGACCCATGGCGAATCGAGGATGATGCTGGAAGAAGCCCTCGTGTAGTTGAAATAGATGGACCCCGACTTTGGCGGGAGCTTTGCACGCCACATGCTTGCCAATCTATTGGCTCCAACGTGTGGGGAAGTTCCACTTTTGATACGCATGCTCTGCCAACTTTCTTTCCAGCCATTCTTCAGGGAGGGTACTGAGGAGCTCCTCCTTGTATTCTTCGATGATGGCCTGCCCACTTCTCTGACCACAATGCTGATGGTTGTTGGTGGACACCCTCCAGCCGTACTGGCATGCTCCTGTAGGAGGTCCCTGAGGCCAGGCTGGCCAGAGAGTGCACACCTTGAGCCCAGTTCCAGGCTGGGCTGGAAAGCTGATGTTTGCCTTGGTCAACCTGGGTTTCAGGCGGCTGCACAACTTGCGTCACAGCATGGCTGGACGGGCTCATCCTCATGAAGTTCTGGAATGCCGTAGTGTCTTCACTCTCCTGAGCTCCACCATCAGCTTGTTCTACAGTCTGTCCTCTGCTTTCTTGGCGAACCATTCTCGTCTACCCAGATCCCTTCTTGGCCGCCCTTTTTCTTCCCGTAGTAGTAGAAGTAGATGCTTCGCACTGGTTGCAGAAGGAGCTGGTCGGCTCCAAAAGGAACTGTGTGTTACGTCCACAGTGGACATGATGGATGCTGTGGAAGATGAAGATGGCAGATGAAGGTGCAGAGGTCGCACCGCAGGGCTGCTGCTTTGAAAGTGAGATCCAGATCGTGTTGCTCCCCCTTTTTATAGGCAGTATAGTTGTCCCTTTGCATCTCTAGGCATCCTCTAGGACATCGCTTATATCTGAGTAGGTCCCCTCTGCAAAACTTTATTCCGTTTTTAATGCTTTGTTTCCGCTGGCATGTCCGCTTTCTGCCATCCTGTTTCCGCATCCGTTCCACTTTCTCCCTGCGTCCGACCGGTATGCGAGTTGTCGGAATGCGGAACGAATACCTAGCCAGATATACGCGGAGTGGTAACGGATGCAAGAACGGAAGCCTAGTGGATGCGTAGGTGGATGCAGAACAGAACACAATTGATACTTTTTCCATGCAAAAATTCTGAGCAGCTGAAAAATCTTTCTGAGTGATGCAAACGTCAATAAACGGAAGCTGGACGCGATAGAGAGGAAGCAAAATGGAGAGCCAGTGAGTACAAATAGAACACCAACGGATGGCAAGCTGTTTTGTCCATTTTACATCCTCTTTGCATCCGTTGGTGCAGTGTGACAGGGGTTTAAGGAACAAAATGCATCTCAGCAAAAGCTGCAATGTATTAAGTAATGGAATGTGCATTGCCATTGTTAAGTGTTGATGCACCGTTTTTGCGTATTCCACATTTTGGAGTTATGAACATCGTAAATCAAAACTGCAACTTAGCTGCTGAATGTTGCATTTTTGCAAATCAAGGTATTTCCAAATGCTGTTTTAGGTTATAAATAAAGTGGTAGAAAAATCCACAGTACAGATAAATCCAAAATTCTATTGAATAAATAAAAGGTCTTTGGTTCTACCTATGTTTCCCTGAAAATAAGACCCTGTCCTATATTTTTTTGCCACCAGAGAAGGCACCAGGTCTTATTTTGGGGAGATGTCATCCACTGACTAACATCATTTGTGAGTGTCACCCCGGCCTCCTTTTCTCTGTCAGAAGCCTTCAGGAACTTCTTCTGTGGCTGGCCTCCTGAAGGCCTCTGCAGCCGATAACAGAGCTCCAGATTAATCCAGAGCTTTGTTATCAGTTTCAGAGGCCTTCAGGAAAGCCTTGCCAGCCATGCTAGCTGCAGAAGAAATGGGCCAGCAAGGCAGGTGTAAAGGTATGTAAAGCCTGGCTACAACTGTCCAAAGGTAAATAATAGAGCAGCTCCACTCCCATCTCCACCCTAGCTTAATTTTTACCATCTACTCTGGAGTTGGTGGAATCTTAATTAGGCTTATATTGGGGGGTACGGCTTATATTGGGTACACATGTAAAAAATCAAGCTAGGACTTACTTTCAGGGTAGGTCATATTTTCCAGAAAACATGGTATTAAGTTACCTGCTTGGATCACAATTCTAGGTTTTTGAAGTAAGAGAAAGTTCCTTTAGCTGAAAAGCTTAAAGGTCCTTTCATACATACATGGACCCATCTGTAGCCCTTTTCTACAGCTCCCTGGACCAAAAAAGTCTTTTCTCAGGATCATTTTGAACTGCACAATTCTAGGAATAAGATAAAGCTATTTTAAGAAACTGCATGCAGATTCCATTGAAGTCATTTCACAGGCTTCAAAAGCACTAGAGAACCTTGCAGAGACCAACTCACTATGGCCAACTGGCCCTAGCCAACTTGCCACAACCAATTGGCCATGGCCATCTCATCACTGCCAACTTGCCATGGCCAACTTGCTACAGCCAACTTGCCACAACTAACTCATGGCAGGATAACTCACCACCATGGCCAATTTGCCGTGGGACAAGAGTTACACTGATATTGAAGAAATGGTAGAACAAAATTCTTAAAGGAAGGATGCAAAAGGAAGGACAGAATGAAATGTGAATGACAAAAGTTTAAATAGCTTTTTAAAATATTTTAAATGATTAAATTGAATTGTTGAACTGTTTTGCAACAAGTTAGCTGCAGCGAGTTGGCCACCGCAAGTTGTACCCGTCCAAGCTCTGAAGAATCCTTTGGCCTACAAATCCAAAATTTCCCATATCTCTTCAATGTACTATATATGTTAAAATATGGCCAACCATTATCAGGAGACAACAAAGCAAGTTTAGCCCAGTGTGGCGTTTGCCCAGTGAAATCGCTAAACTGATTTCTGCAGCAAGTCTTGTAAAATAATTGCTTTAACAGGGTGATTTGAACCACAAAGCAATTAGATAAAATTGAGTTTTTCATTTCAAATACCTGAAGGGATTTCACCATCATGTCTTCTTTGATATCCTTCCTAATGTAATATTTACTGACTTGCTCATATCTTGTGTCTGACAGACATTTATGGGACGATCACATGAGATAACATCATTTGAACAGCCTGTCAAACTCATTAGGTAGACCAGACCAGAAAATCAACTCCACAGGAATACTGGACTGTATTTTATTCATATAAGCTGCAATAACACAATCTTGCAAGTCTGATTGTGATTCCCATCCCTCTCTCTGCTTTTTATAGCCCAGTGAACAAGGAAGCATTCGCCTGAGCTACTTTTGAATACATTTCCCCCCCAGAATGTTTAAAAAAAAAATGGGAAGGGGAATGGTTCTTGGATATTTCTCTCAAAGTTATCTCCGCTACTATATACACTCTCAGATCATAATATATTGTGGTATTGAATGGCTTTGTCAATAGGCACACTTTTGAGGTGAATAGAATAGAATAGAATAGAATAGAATAGAATAGAATAGAATAACAGAGTTGGGAGTGACCTTGGAGGTCTTCTAGTCCAACCCCCTGCTTAGACAGGAAACCCTACACCACTTCAGACAAATGGTTATCCAACATCTTTTTAAAAACTTCCAATGTTGGAGCATTTACAACTTCTGGAGGAAAGTTGTTCCATTGATTAATTATTCTAACTGTCAGGAAATTTCTCCTTAGTTCTAGTTGCTTGTCTCCTTGATTGGTTTCCATCTGTTATTTCTTGTCCTGCCCTCAGATGCTTTGGAGAATAGCTTGACTCTCTCTTTTTGTGGAAGAGGAAAGGAAGTTTGCATTGCATTTAATATCTGTAGGAAGATCACATTGCATTTAATATCTATTTTCTCAAGCAATAACACAACTTAATGGTCACTTTTGCATCATGTTAGTTGGAATGTGCAATATATTAGAACAGTGATAGCAAAAGCATCCACTTCTTAAGCCAATTTGTCTAAGTATTTCTCAAAAAGTATAATTTCCTTCCTGCCTCAAATTAGCAAGGAGCTGAAAATTGAGCATGCTGTGAACCTTTTTAATATTGCAAAATGAATCCTTTTCAGATTGTTAAACACGCAACATACTATTCAGAAGGGGAATGTGGAGAGTGTTAAAAAGAGAAAGAAAGTAAGTCCCTTTCCCAAGCAACTTTTCTTCTCAATTGAGTCACAATAAATGGACTTTTCAGCATGCTTTATTCAAGTAACTGTTGGGAGTTAAAACCCACCCCTCTCCTAGAAAAATGAAATATTTTAGGATATATTAAAAAGCCAAAATATTTCCCCTAAAAGAGAAGTAGAAACTCAGAGAGGCAGAAACTCACCCCCCCTCCCGCTTTGTTAATTAAGGCCTTGGCCAGTCTATTTTAGATAACAAAGATTTACCTCCTTCAGGCAGAGCCATTTAATTGCCCTTAATTGCACCACCCACCAAGTTTCAACCAAACTTAGCACATGGACAATTTACAGAGCTAGGTATGACCTCTGACAGCAACCAATCAGGATACTCATCCTGTGCCCCAGGAACTTCAAATCCCAGAGAGGGTATAAAACTCAGGGACTCTCAGCATCTCTTCCCTTTTTCACCCAGGAGCTCCAAGCCATGTGGTTCTGTTCACCATTAAACCATCTTTCCAAACATCTTCTATGTTTCCAATGTCTTTTTCCCCACTTGGAATTGAACCGAGAAAGAAAATTCTTCCGACATAACGAGAGAGCAAAATGATGACATCCACCTACAGAGAATTCAATTGCACCAAATATCAGGAAATAAATAGTGATGAAATAATAATAATAATAATAATAATAATAATAATAATAATAATAATAATGATGATGATGATGATGATGATGATGATGATGATGATGATGATGATGATGATGATGATGTAATTTTCAGGTACATTTTAAGCTGGATTCAGGATTGTACAGATGGTCATTTAGAAGTGTACTTCTTCTCTGCTTCCATCAATACAGTTAAATCTATTTGGCTACAAAGTGCTACAGTATTATGATATTAAATAGATGGTTAAAATTAAGCTGAAGGAACAGGAAAAGAAAAACATGGAAAACAGAAGACATGACTCCCTCAGCTATTTAGGTTTGTGTGTGTGTGTTTCTGTTTGTGTGTGTGTGTGTGTGTGTGTGTCCCCATCCTTGAAGTTATCTCAGCAAGATTTTAGAAATGGTTTACCATTGCTTCCTTCCTTGGGCTGTGAGATAATGACTGGCTGAGAATCACCCAGCTAGCTTTGGACCTACAGCAAGACTACAGGTAGTTCTCAATTTACATAAGTTCATTTAGTGACCACTTTGTTGGAAGAAATATCCAGGTCCAGTTCCAAGCCAGAAATAAAATGGAGGCTGATTGGAAAGAAAGATCCTTTTTATTGGTGAACACAACCAACACACACAACAACATGCAGTTCTGGGACAGCACACAAAATGGAGTTGAGAGTGGATGGGTTTTATACCTTTTGGATCCCTATGGGGTCATGTAGGGGTCATGGCTGGCTCTATAGGCAAAAGGGGAAATGCAAATCCGAGGTGTTTGTCTGAGCTAATCTTATCAACCTTTGGCTTGTTGCTTATCTGGAGTTTCTGTCTGACCCAGTCTTTCTTAATGGATTACAAAATCTGCATTTCTAAAAGCTGGCCTCCTCAGTTTCTGCTTGTGGCAGGAAGACTGGGGCTGGTTTCTGCCTCCTTTAAGATTTTTACTCCATTTCTCCTTTAGTGTAAATATTCTACCCTGGGTCAGGGCTCCAACAATCCACCCCCATACAAATCATGAGTTTCTAGCTGCATCTCTCAGAGTTTAAAAAAAAAATGATTTATGAGAAGTGAACATGTCAGTGCTACCTGGATGCAGCCCACTCTGAGACACATAATTCATTTCACCCTTGACCCTGGTCTTCTCCCCGCCTCCTGGATGTATATTCTCCAATGGGACACATCATAGTCAAGAGTCATCAATCATGGTCTCCAGTAATAATCTTGCACGTCAACAGTTTCAGCTACCTAGCAATTATCTGAAGCATTTAAGGAATGCACAACTTTCCCCACTCCCTTTCTGTGGAAACTAAAAAGACCAAAGTAGTATTCTTTTTAGTTGACATTCTGTCTTTTTAATAATCCTCAAAATATTTCTTTCTCTAGGAGGATGGATGGGTGCTGACTTTCTACAGTTTGAAATTACAGCTGGACTGAAAAAAATGTGACTTATGACTCTTTTTTGCACACTTATGACTGCTGCAGCTTTTCCATGTTCATGTGATCAAAATTCAGGCGCTTGACTCATATTTATGATGGTTGCCAGATTCTGGGGCCATGCAATCACCTTTTGAGACCTTCTGATAAGCAAAGTCAATGAGGAAGCCAGATCCGCTTATTAACCATGTTACTAATTTAATACCTACAGAGACTCACTTAACAACTGTGGCAAGGAAGGTCATAAAATTGGGGCAAAACTCACCTAGCAAGGGTTTTGCTTAGCAACAGAAATTTTGAGTTGAATTGTGGTCGTACATTGAGGACTACTTCAACTTCTATACCAGGGGTGTCAAACTCAAGGCCCAGGAGCTAGATCTGGCCCATAGGGTACTTAGATCCTGCTTGTGTGGCCATCCTGGAAATAGCAAAAGACCACCCTGCGGTGCTTCTCCCAGTGAAAACAGAGCTCCATTTTTACTGGCAGAAGGCTGTGGCAGACAAAAATGGATCTTGGGCTACCATAGCACCCCTTACATGAATGATGTTGAGCTGGCCACACCCATCCTGGCCACATACATCCCATCTCCCTGAGATCAAACACAGCCCTGATGCAGCCATCAACAAAATCGAGTTGGACATCCCTGTTCTACACCAAGCTGGCTTTCCAGATAGGAATATGTGTACTTAAAACTGAACTATTAAAAATGCAACACAACACCAGGATGTATTCACCGAACTTTCAGTTCCTCTCCCCCCAAAATATTATAAATTGGATAATTTCCGAAGAATTCATGCTTAGACATTTTTAAGGCCCTATTGGAAAGAGGAATGTTAAAGCTATTTGTTACGTATTGCAGCTGTATCATAAACACTTCCAACTAAGATTTTCTGAACTGTAAAGTAGTTAATAATAGTTCAGTTTATTTAGATGATGCAAAAATCATTTTATCTGAAAATGGTTAAGAGATGCTGACCATACATATATTGAGGGCCCAGGTTTACCCCAAATACAGGGTAATTCTTTCTTCTTCATCAAAATAGTTACTCTTTATTTATTTTATCCCAACTTGATCCATGAACATAAATCATTTTTGGGAATATCCTCCCATTTACATTCACAGATTTCAGAAGATAATTAGGACTGCAGAAAAAACAATTACTAACAAAGTAATTAACAAATTAACAAATTCCCTCCCACTTGTAACTATATGACTGTAACTTTGTTGCTTGTATCCTTACGATCTATATCAACTGTTTCCTAGTATGATTTGATTGTACCCTATGACTATTATTAAGTGTTGTACCTTATGATTCTTGACTCTTGACGAATGTATCTTTTCTTTTATGTATACTGAGAGTATTTACACCAAGACGGATTCCTTGTGTGTCCATTCACACTAGGCCAATAAAGAATTCTATTTTATTCTATTCTTATAAATGAAACAAAAATGCCTATCCTGCTTTTTCTGCAGGATTTGTTATGAACGTTTTAAATAATCTGTAGGAGGAAAGCAACAGTCTTTAGAGAGTAAACGGTGAAAAATAGAGAGGTTGACTGCCAAATGATAATTCAAGCGCTTCTGATTTGAGAAATAAGCTGGAAAATAAACCTGTGGAAGACCTGAAAGATTTTCTTTTCCAATTCCTCACAGTGTGAAGAAGGGTTAATGGATTTCTATGTTTGAAAAATCCCTGCAGAGGTCTGTGTCAATTAAACAAAACCTGATTAGAAGTGTTGACTTGATCCAGAAACTTGATGTTATTCAGTTTGATAATCTGAATTGATTCAGGCAATCTATCTGATTCAGTTGGGATATTTATTAAATCAGATTGAATGGATTCAACCAAGCCAGCCCTAAACAGGCACCAAAGCATCAGAATAGTTCAAGCCAATTCAGAGAGACTTGTTCTCATGAAATTATTTCAAATGGCTTTATAATTTTAAAAAGCCTCGGTGGTACATTGGTTAAAGTACAGTACTGCAGGTTACTTCAGGTGCCTGCTGGCTGCCTGCAATTTGGCAGTTCAAATCTCACCAGGCTCAAGGTTGACTCAGCCTTCCCTCCTTCCAAGGTGGATAAAATGAGGACTCAGATTGTTGGGGGCAATATGCTGACTCTGTAAACTACTTGGAGAGGGCTGCAAAGCACTGTAAAGCAGTATATAAGTCTAAGTGCTATTGCTAGAATTCAGAAAATCCATTTAGTTCAGAATTTCAGCTGAACTACCTTGAGTTCAAATCTCTGAAGAAGAATTTGCAGAACCCAATTTTATCAGTTTCAAGGGAGAAAAAAAATGTTCTTTTAAAATCAGACTGGGCTGATCTGAGATGTTTGGCAGCAAGAAAATATGAAAGGACCATCATTCAAAACTGTCCCATCAAACTTTGAAGTTGCCTCTTTCTTTTTCAAACCTGGCTGTGGAGTTAGAGAGTAGAAGTAATTAGGCCAAATCAAGAACATTTACTGCAATGATATCCCTATTTTCTTCAATTGACAGTTGTGTTGGGGCCACACTCCAAAATTAGGCAGGAATTTCAGAGGTTTACGTGGAACACTGAAGATAAAATCCTTCCAAAAATTGGAAGGAATGTTGGAGATCTTCTGGTCCAGCTCCCTTCCCCAAGTCAGAAGACCTTACACCATCCCAGACAAATGGATGTCCAATCTTTTCTTGAAAACTTCCGGCAATGGAGCACCCACTATTGCAGGAGGAAAGCTATTTAATTGATTGAGTTGGAGACCCAGGAGATTATCTTCAACTATTAGAAATCCCATGGGTGCCAGTCATTCTCTCTTAGCCCTACCTACCTTGTGCATTGAGGGGATACAAGTAAGGGAGATCTCCACAAAGGCAGTCTTGAATTCCTGAAGAAAAAGAGGTGTGTGTGTTAATAATCTATTCAAACAGAAATTGAACCCTTGAACACATGATTTTTCAAACATGGATGAAAGGTGAGAAAGCATGCTGGCATTGCCACCTGCTGGTTGGCCAAGAAAGAACAGGAACTTTAGGAGGCAGAGACAATAAGATTTTACTGAATAAATTTTAAAAGAGTGACAGAGAAAGAGATAGCAATTCATGTTCCATCACCTCAGAATGGCAGCACACCCCTACATGAAAACTTTAAAAGTTCTGACTACCTGTGAGCTTTTTAATATTTTAATATTTTTCTTAAGAGGCAGGGAGTCTGAACAATAACATCTGGAAATGGCTGGGTAGTACATGTTATTAGAGACATCAGACAAGTAAAGACTCAGCCAGATATATTTTTAATTAGGCAGGTTCCTTAGCTGTCACCATCTGGAGATAATATTTGGTCAATAACTTCAAGAAGCCAAATTAAGTGACTTTTTGATAAGAATGTTTTCATGGGAAATTATTTCTAGCATGCTGCTATCTAGTGCCCCCTCTCTGAAGCAAGGGTTAAAATAGTAGGTTCTGGCTGCCCTCTATCTTAGTTGTTGTAAGTAGGAATAAAAGGCTCATAGACAAAAATAATATCAACAACACAATCCACAAAAGCTTGCACTCCCCACTTTTTTCCTATCCATCAGAGCTGATATTTAGCAGGTTCTGACCAGTTCTGGAATTCTGGATAGCAGAAATTTTGAGTAGTTTGGAGAACTGGCAAATCCCACCTCTGACTGGCCCCACCCCATCTATTCTCTGCCTCCCATTGAGTCCCAGCTGATCGGCTGGGTCTTCTTTTGNCTCTGACTGGCCCCACCCCATCTATTCTCTGCCTCCCATTGAGTCCCAGCTGATCGGCTGGGTCTTCTTTTGTTGCCCTGCACAGGGGAATGGAGCTGGAAAGCAGGGTTAGTGGGGTGGGGAGGGAATGGGATTTTGCAGAAACCTTCCCCCAGGAGTGGGGAAGGAATGGAGATTTTATAGTATCCTTCCCCTGGCATGCCCACCAAGCCACACCCACAGAACTGGTATTAAAAAAAATGAATCCCACCACTGCTATCCATGTTTATGAACTTTCAACTGTACGATTTTTAAAAATCATTTTGATTTGTATGTCTGCATTGTTTCCCCAATATGAACATTTTACACCTCTAGTTCCTTAATACAGTACATATTACTGGGTTATAATTACTTATAAAAAGAGATTTATCATTTGTCCAAAAGATATTCAACCTGTAACTAAAGAGAAAACTGAAGTACCCACTTCCTGACAGTGGGGACAATTAACCAATGGAACAGCTTGCCTCCAGAAGTTGTAGATGCCCATCACTAGAAGTTTTCAAGAAGAGATTTGAGCAACCATTTGTCTGGAAAGGTATAGGGTTTCCTGATTTTGGCAGTAGTTTGGACTACATGACTTCCAAAGTCCCCTCCAATCTTATGATTCTATGTAATCAAGGATTAAACCTAGTCTAAATGTCTATGGAGATTCTCAGTCATCCAGGTCATGATTGTCCCAAAGGTGTTTTTTTCAAGAGGCAGCTGGACTTTCCGGGTTTGTTTTTTTTTGAAGACACTTCTCATCCAAGAAGCTTCTTCAGCTCAAGAAACTTGAAGAAGAGCTGAAGGAGCTTCTTGGTAGAGAAGTGAAACATCTTCAAAGAAAAATCAGAAAGTCCAGTTGTCTCTTGAAAAAATACTTTTGGGACAGCCTAGTTTACTTGCAGTCTTCTTTCTCTTCTTCCTATGCAAGGATTCTCTATCCTAGGTTGAATAGAGTTGAGGAAGTGGCAGCCTTAAGTATTTTCCTTCCAGATTCCATCAGTGTGGTCTAGGACCATTACTGGATTCCCTTCTAGAGAACCATTCCATTCCTAATACAGAATACATCCCATCTGCAGTCCTTTTCTCCCTCTTGCTTGTCTTTCTTACTCCTCTGACCATCACCCCTTCTCCAGTGGGTCTTCCTTTAGTAAGATCTCACCTTGCTTCAGCAGCTCCTGCTTCAACCCAGTCTGAGTTCAAAAACTAATCCTTTCAGCTTTTATCAACCTCATACAGCTCACTTTAACTCCTGCATGTTAACTTTAATTTCCTTCCCTCTCTTCTCCTTGTGGGATAATCCCCTTCTTTTCCAGAACTTCCAATTCTCCACTAGCTGCTTTACCTCTTTCCTTATCTCTTCCCTCACTTTCCTCCTATATGCCTTAATGTTTATAAGGGTCTCCTTTATTGCACTTCAAACTCTTTCCAGTTATATTCCTGTGAAGCAAAGCTCTTTAGAAACCAGATGAACCATTTCTCTCATGGCAAAACTCCTTTCTTTGCACCTACTCTTATAATGGGGCTCTGAAAGATCAAATTTGAAACTTCTCTTAGTAGCTAGGTGGGAACAATCTAAAACAATGAACTTTCTAAAGGACCCTCAATCCCTTTCAAACCCACAGTCCCAAAAAACTACCCAAGAAGAAAGCATTAAGAATTGTGTTATGTAGGTAAGTTGGTGTTCTGACCCAGTTCCCAAATATGACAAGCACATGACTTTTTCTCTAAATGTCCCCTGTCAGCATTCCAAGAAAACTCTCCATCTCCATTCACCACCCAGAGACAAAGTTCATACAAGCTTAATTTATCAGAGAAGTCATATTGGCACGTCTGGGAAAACCCAAATCTGAGAGTTCTAGGTTTTCCTATCCCAAAAGAGAAATGAAAGATCCATCCTCTTCCTCCATCAGTCCATCACATGGTGCAATCAATCTTCATCCCAACTAGAGACATCCCCTCAGTCACTCCCTTACAGGTGCAGGGCAACATGTCCTTGACTGTCTGAGAAAGAATGTTGTTGTGTCTAATCTTCTACCCCACTATGAAATCCCTCCTCCCAAATTCCCAGGTCCTGAATGTGGAAGCTCCCAAGAAAAAAATGGCTTCCAAGGCTGACAGTTCCCTTGATTAGGAGCACCAGCCACTCTGGCTAAGAGTCTCTTTCTCTCTCTCTTTCTCTCAGCAGCTAAGTCTCTAAGAGCCTGTGGAAAGCAAAGCTTGCTTTCCTTCCCCCTGAAATGGCTCCAACACACCAGGAGTTTCTCCTACTCATCACACTTGTAATGAAAGTCCTGGAAAGTACACCCAATTCTTCTTCCAGTAGTGGAGATACACATACACACACTGAAGGTGCGTCCAACTCTTAGCACCACAGATTCCAAGAAAGAATTCCAATATGGTTCCAGACAGGATTCAGAAGTTCGGACTATCAGTGACTGACCAACAGGGAGATCAATAGTTGCCTGCCACATCTACTCATCTCTGCCCCCTGCCTTTTAACCCCAGAGCTTGGGTGGAGCTTAGCTCGGTGACTCTTCCGTCCCAAGGACCAGCCCATAGAGTCCCACTGTTGTCCTTTCTTCTGCCTTCTATGCATTCATGTGTCAGCTGTTCCTCCTCTTTCTCATCAGCCACCTCTGGACCTGGAGGCTGTTCACTCTTCATCTGGGAGGTTAATGGATAGCCCAAGCTCCATCTCTGTCTCTATCTTTGACAGCTTCATTCCCTCTTCCTCCTCAGAGCTCTCAGATTGCCTTGATACTGGCCCCAACTCCCACTCCACCTCCTCATCTGATTTGGCTGCTGGAGGGGCCGGTGGCCAACAGGCTACAAAAGTTGGTGCCTTTATTCTTAAACAACCCACAGTATCATCCAATACTAAATAGCTGCAGCAGACTGCTGAATAAATTCAGCTTCTCAAGTCCATTTTATGGAAGAGAAGGCCAAACTTACTAATCAGAAGTGCTCGAAAGGTTCTGAGTTATAAATAAAGCATCTTATAATTACTAAAGTTACAAGTAAGAATGATGTTTCCCTCCCAATTTCAGTTGCAGCCTGTGCTATGCAGAGTCACGAGCTCTCTTTCTGAGGGGCCTCAGGTCACTCTTTATGGATTTATCTCTGGCAATTTTGAAGGCTATCCTGGGCCCATAATTATTTCTGATAATAAATGTGCTTTATTGCATCACTTCAAGGCTCTTCAGGCAGGTGTTGGGACAGTCATGAAAACAGCCAGGAAGAAAAGGGGGGAGGAAGCTCAACTTTGAGTTTGATTTAAAGTAAGCTTAATGTAATGGATGGATCTATATTTTTAGTGTTATCTCTCCATCCTTTTGCCTATTTATCCACCTATACTTGAACTAGGTACTTTTGCTAAAGCATACTTTATTCCCTCACTAATCTGTTGGGCTTTTCTTCAGGTAGTTGGTGGATATTTATGGGTAATGTGTATTTTCAACATGATTATTTATAATAATCTGCATTTCCAACATGATTATTTATAATAGTTAACCATCTGAAAAATCACTATTGTTCGTCCAATCTATACAGAATAATATTGCACAGTGATATTTCATCCCAGTATCTTTAAAAGGATCTGTAAAAGACATGGAAGTGTTCTAGGTCTCTGCATTCTTTTGGAAAAGGCTCAGAAGTATCTTAAATTTCACATAAGCCCAAGTCCCACTTTAAAGTTGGTTAAAACAGCCACAACTTTTAAGCTTCTGCAAATGTCATGCCCCAGCATATAACTTTTATATACTGTTGTTCCTCTCTATCCCCATGTAGTGCCCAGAGAGATAAATACCAAGTATATTGTTTGAAGCTGAACCAACCTCTTTATCCATTCTCAAAACAAGTGCAGACTGGGAAGCCAGACTCCATTTCCTTTAGCATTTGGAGAAGGCAGAAGAAGAAAGAAGGATCCATCTTTAACTCTGGCACATGGTAATCCAAGGACTAACACACATCCTACACACAGAGCATTGCTGGTGAGATTTAAATTACTTGTTTTTATTAATTGTTAAGTTCAGCAGTAACTCAATACTGCCTATCTTGTATTTGGTTCTCATTGTATGTATCCCTATTTTCCCCAGTTTCCCCATACCCTGTTCTTTCAATAAAACATACAGATCTACCCACAAAGTCTGTTTTATTGAAGAATAGGTGGGTTTAGCTGCATGTCAAGCTGCACACAGACTAACGTGTAGTGAGGACAGAACAGCAAATACCTAACTAAAGAGGCCATTGCTTTAAGCAAGCCTTTAATAAAGCAAGGGTATCTAAAGAGACTCCCACTCACTTGGAAGCTTGCAAAAGTCTGCTGCCAACACACATTTCAAAGCACCTGTTCCAATTCATTTTTAAAGTGTGCACAACACTAGTAGATAGATACTTGAGGTAGTCCTCAACTTATGACCACCAGTGAGCCTGTGAAAAATGGTCATAAGACATTTTTGCAATGCTGTTGTAACTTTGAACAGTCACTAAGCGAACTGTTGTAAGTCAAGGATTACCTGTACTTACATTTTGATGTGCCCATGTGCAAGTATATATGTGCATAATTGCATATATGGGTGTACTTGCATATACGATGAAATGCATTTTCTTTTTTTGCAGTTTAAAGTTTAATATCCTCGAGAACTGGGGTGTCAAACTCAATTTCATTGAGGGCTGCATCAGGGTTTATTTGATCTCGGAGGACTAGGGTGGGTGTGGCCAGGGTGGGTGTGGCCAGTTCAAAGTCACTCCTGTTGGATGCACAGGTGGTAGCCCGAGCAGTCTGCCAGCAAAAACAGGCTCCTGAGCTCTGTTTTTGGCTGTGACTCCCTCCTTCAACCCTATGCCAGTGAAAATAAAATGGAGCTCAGGAAGGCCTCCCGAGCTCTGTTTTCACTGGCAGAGGGTTGCAGTAGGCCGTGGCAGCTGAAAAAGGAGCTCAGGAGCACGATTTGATTGGCAGACACACAGCGGACCAGTCCTTCGCTATTTCCAGGGTGGCCCCACAAGCCAGATCTAAGTAATCCATGGGTTGGATCCGACCCCCAGGCCTTGAGTTTGACACCCCTCCTCTAGAAACATAGACTTTCTCCCTTTTTGCCCTGAGCAAAGATGTATATGCTACTGGTACCATTCCTAATTTCCATGTCACTTAATTGGTTAGAAGATCAGCCAACTACAAAAAATTAACCACTATTACATATTGATACAGCTCAGCAAAAAGTAATTGCAGACATGTTAGATAATTTTAGAGAATTTGCATACTGCTTATTCCCTCCCTGGTTGAGGATGGCTCATAGAAATGCAATTAAAATACAGTTTAAAGAAAATCTTAACATATTAAAACAATGAACGTTATAAAATGGCAACTATCAAAACAAATAAAACAACTAAAATGAAAAGTGTAGTAATTAAAAATAGTATCAATGGCCACTTAAAGATTAGAATTTGGGTTAGAACAAGACCCTGATGGAACATCAAACTTGTGCTTTGCAGAACCAAAGGAAACAGGTATTTTGGAGCAGGTGAGGTCTCCTTAAATTAAATCTTTAAATCAAATGTAGCATTTCCTGGGCAACAATATAATCATAGAAAGGGGAGGAATACAAGTTACTTTTTACAAGAGCTGTTTGGATGCCTTGGAATCCACAGTTTGGCAATGTGAGTAACTGGAAAGGTAGGTGTGCCAGGAATTCTTCACAATTATGATCAAGACTTAATCTACATTTTTCAATTGTTCTCTGCTTTTCAGATTTATGAGAACATATTTGGTTCCATAAAATTCAAGGGCAGAACAGAATTGAAAAGGTAAATTCAGGTTTAGCTATTGTAGATAATCCACAGTTAATATAAAAACTCAGCTTTTCATTTAAAAAAAATGATAGTTCAATACGATTCAGTTCTTCAACTGAAAATTCAACATAATTACTTTACTCACAGCTTTCTTTCAACAGAAATGTAGATTATCATTCCTACTTATTAAGCTATTATTACAATTATCTATCTTGATAGAAACATCAAGAGAATGTTGAGGATAGTCAACAGTGGCAGTAAAATTAACAGTTTTTAGAGGATTCTCCCTATTACTACATTTGCATTGGCAATAGTACTGCATTCTTCATCTCTCCTTGATTAGTTTCCACCCATTGCTTCTTGTCCTGCCTTCAGGTGCTTTGGAGAGTAACTTGACTCCTTCTTTGGGGCAGCCTTCCTGAACCTGACAAGCCTTCCCCAAAAAGCTCTAAACAGACTCTTGTCCTGGCAAAACCCCTTTTTATTAAACGAAGGTGAATTTCTTACATTCACATTCATCCAGAGGCCTGGCAACCAGTCTTTCAAGGGTATAATTAGGAGCACAGACCTTATCTAGTTTGGAGAGCTGCCAAGTAAATATTTTCAAATGCAGTGCTGACAAGGAAGGACTCAGCACAGAGTCTTTGAGACACAGATCTTCACACGGCTGCAATGAACAAATTGTTTCCTGAAAAAGCCCCCTCCCCTTTTGCTCCTCTTTTAATCCCTATGGGAGGGACCATTCACTGTCTGCCTGTGGCATTACTCCCACGTCGACCCTTAGTTCTTAATTGTTCTTTTCTTCTGGATGCTCTGTGTGTGCGCAGACTGGGAACCGGCTCCAGCTACTCCCTTGCCTCATTGCTGTCCAACTCTGAAAGCAGCTGATAACTATCAGCCTGCTCTGGCCCTGTCTCTGCCTCTGATGCAGGGCCCTCATCCAAGCCTACCTCAGCCTCCAGGACTGGCCCAGGTTCCTCCCCAAGCTCCTCACTGTCTGACTCTGCTGCCAGCTTTGCTAGCTACCGGAGGGCCACAATACTGGGTTCCAAGACACTGGGGTGCTCCCTCACCCATGGATCATCCACCAATGAAAGCCATGTTTGTTGGAAGCCTGAAGAAACTGACTTTCTTCCTAAACCAGGTATGGGTGCATCTAGGCCAGTATGCCTTGGCCTACCCGATGAGGTGACAATGGTAACTATCATCATTGTTAACCTCAAGGGGGAAGCAGTGGACTGGGTGATGGACTTCTATGATTAAGGAGCACTGGAGTTGGGGAATGATGACACTTTCCTGGCCATCTATACCCCTTCCATTGGCCCCTTCCATTGCTGATATTTCAGCAATCAAATAACGATGTGCATAAGAATTTGGTTGGATTTAATTCAAACGTATTTTGCAGTTAAAGAGCCTTCTCTTCTAATGTAGACTCAAAATATTGTATAAAGATGAAATGCAAAACAGGAAGGGGGGGTTTTCACAAAATCACAGTACAACCACAACATAATAAAAACAAACAATGAGTTTCAATGAATGTGGCTCCCACATTGTCTTAACAAAAATGAGTTTATCATCTTTCTAAAGGACTAGAGCAGGGGTTTCCAACTTTAAACAACTTGGCAACTTTAAGATATCTGGACTTCAACTCTAAGAATTCTTCATCTAGCCATGCTAGCTGGGGAATTCTGGGAGTTAAAAATGCATGAGTCTTAAAGTTGCCATGGTTGGAAACCCTCTGGACTGGACAGCTGGAGTGAGATTTGCTGATTCACCAAACCGGCCATAAAATTAACAACTAGTTCACCCAAACTGGGGTGAACCGGTAGTAGCCCACCCTTGTCCGTATGGTCATAAATCATATATTATTTTCAAACAAATTTGGCATGCATTATCATAGATTTAAATATACTTTGTTTCACTAACAAGGGAAAGATAATTCTGATTCACCAGTGGAAATTAATTAGCATCATTTGGTTCAATCTAACTCATGACTGATGAGCAATCATTAGCGAAAACACCTAATCACATTTACAAGGCAAAAGAGAATAGTATCAAGCACTAACATTCAAACTGTGTGTGTGTAATTTTAAAGCATATCTAAAAATGGAAGGAGGGCAATATTTCCCAAAATGGGGTAAAACTAACCATGAGTAAAATATACAAACAGAGTCATGGAATCCTATTGTTGTAAGATACCTTGCAGATCATGTAGTCTGCCCTCCTCTTTTCTTTTCTCAACAACACAGATTAAAAAGATCCCTCTGCTTGAAAAGAAGTATGTTGTAAGTCAGTACAATGGCTAAAAGCCTAATTTTTGTGTAAATGAGATTGATGTTACAGAGAACCTGCACTGTTCACAAAAGGAGTTGAGTGTTGTGGAACAAATATAAGTTGAATTGTACAATACCCAGCAAATATTCCAGAATGCTAGGTTCAGTTGCCAAGCCAGTTTACAAGTCTGTGGAGAAATAAACTTATTGCCATTTTAAAGAAAATAATACTGAATTCAACAACCTTCTTGAGCAGCCGCGAGGTTAGATCTGAGCAGTAAAAACAGCACAGTCAAAAAAAGGCTGCAGCCAATAAATCTATAAAATTATATTTCCCATATATCAAAGGTCAAAAATCTTTCATAAGGCAAGCAGGCTTGGTTTTGGGGGGAGATATGTCTTATCACAAGGTTCAGCATCACAGGCTGGAAATAATGGTTGCTTTTTAAAAGGTTTCTTCTTGTTTTTGAAAGACAACAATATAAGTTGTGCCCTAATCTATAATACCAATCATGTTCCATGTTTAAGAATTTAAACATTGGTTGAAATGGGTCAAGTAACACATGCTACTTGTTCACATGAGAACAGGTCAAAAGGCACAGTGACCACTACTTTGACATTTTGAAGAAGAAATATATTTTCCTTCTTCCTACAACCATCTTCCTACAACTTTCTACAACTTTCCAGCAAGAATAATAGACTCCTAAATAGCAGTATTTTGAGTTCGGGGTTGTTGTTGTTGTTTTTATAATATTTGCCTGAAGCAAACAATATAAGCTGCATTGAAATAAAATTGATATTGTCTGAGAAAGTCCCTTAGATCTATTTATGTGCCCAAAGGAGCTGAACATGTACTCTCTCTTGCATCTATCCAAAATATTTTTCTTCAGGGGCTATGAAAAAGACTCTAATACTCACTCAATTTTTCCTTAGTATACAATAAATCAAACTTCTCAAGTATGTACTTATTTTATTAAAGACAACAAATTCTGTTGCCTGGATCAAAAAATCATGCAGGGAATTTTCATCCAGCTGTACATTTTCCTAATCACATCCTCTACTGGTCCATCAAGAAAGGTCAGCTAATATCTCTTCTGGATGGACATAACATCATATTGAAATATCCTGCAAACTATATGAATAGCAACAGTCTAAATAATCTGAACAATGGATACTTTTGAAATGTGTTTGAATATCAGTAGCTCAGGTTGGTAGTTGGGCTGTTGGTTTGAGCTTCAAGCTTAGCAATTTGGTTGCAAACATTTCATCACCATTCAACCTTGTCAGTGCATTTTGAGTTGTGCTCATCTGTCCGAACACAGGTCTTTAAATACTATTTTATGAGGTGCAAATTAGTCTGAATGTTATTTGTTCGGACATTTCTGAGACATGGTCTGATTTGGACTGCTTAATTGTCTGACTGTTGTTGCTGTGCTATAGTCTTTGGTTTTTAAGTGCATTCAATGGATAATTAGAACTGCAGAAAAAATAATTGCTACCAACCTGCCTTCCATTGAGGACCTGAATACTGCAAAAGTCAAAAAGAGGGCTGTGAAAATACTTACAGACCCCTCACATACTGGACATAAACTGTTTCAACTCCTACCCTCAAAATGATGCTATAGAACACTGCACACCAGAACAACTAGACACAAGGACAGTTTTTTTTCCCAGTGTCATCACTCTGCTAAACAATTCCCACAACATTGTCAAACTATTTATTAAGACTGTAGTACCACTATTCTTCTCATCTTTACTATTACTTATCTCTTTTTCTACTTGTAACTACCAGTATAACTTTGTTGCTTGTATCTTTATGATTTCTATTGTTTATTTAGTTTTCTAGTATAATTCATGTTGATTGCTTATTTAGTATCCTATGGCTATCACTAACTGTTGCATCTTATCATTTATGATGAATGTATTTTATGATGAGTCATGATTTATCACTTATAGCACTAGTGGCTAACTTTTTTGGGCTCCTCTGCCAAAAAGACACTTTTCTTATGTGTCCAATCATACTTGACCAATAAATAATTCTATTCTATTCCATCTGTGTGGATAATTTTGTTAATGGTTATAGCATTTACTTCTGATTACTTTCAGTACAGGCAGCCCTCCATTTATAACAGTTCATTTAATGATCATTTGGAGTTGCAACACTGAAAAAAAGTGACTTATGATCGTTTTTACACTTATGACCGTTATAGTGTCCTCATGATCATGTGATCAAAATTCAGACCCTTGGCAACTGGTTCATATTTATGACAGTCGTGGTGTCCCAGAGTCATATGATCCCCTTTTGCGATCTTCTGACAAGCAAAGTCAATGGGGAAGGCAAATTCACTTAACAACCAGGTTACTAACTTCACAACTTCAGTGACTTGTTTAACAACTGGGGCAAGAAAGGTCATAAAATGGGGCCAAACTCACTTTAACAAATATCTCACTGAGCATCAGAGGTTTTGGGTTTAATTGTGGACATAAGTCAAGGACTATCTGCATGAAGTGGCAGCATACAATTGCTTTTTTGAAAAGTCTGCATGTTATGCTATGACTGCAACTTTAATTATCAGAATCTCTTGCTTTTCATCATGTAATAAATGTAGCTTTATAGCACTCTGTTTACTATGGAATAGTTGAACATTTGTGAAATGATCACAGCAAAATATTTCTTCTGTGTTCCATGAAATATTATATCGATGCCTTTATTTATTTTTATTTTATTTATTTGATTTGTCAATCACTTACAAGATAACAGGTATAAGAATAAACATCAGTGTGAATGCAGGAAATAGGTACAAATAAATGGGGACAATAGGACAGGGATTGTAGGCACGAAGGTGTACTTATGCATGCCCCTTACAGACTTCTTAGGAATGGAGTGAGGTCAATAGTGGATAGTTTAAGGGTTAAGGAGTATGAGTTTAAGGATGTCACAACAAAGTCAGGTTAGTGCATTCCAGGCATTGACCACTCTGTTGCTGAAGTTGTACTTTCTGCAATTAATTTTGGAGCAGTTTACATCGAGTTTGTATCTGTTGTGTGCTCTTGGATTGTTGTGGTTGAAGATGAAGTAGTCATTGACTGTAGGGCATAAGACACTGTGGCAAGTAATTTTGTGTATTACGCTAAAGTTCAACCTTAGGCAGTGTAGCTTTAGGTTATCCAAGCCCAAAATCTCAAGCCTGGTGATGTAGGGTATTCTGTTGTGAGCAGAGGAGTGTTCCCTTCTCATGAAATACTTCTGGACTCGCTCAATTGTATTAATGTCCAATATACAGTGCAGTTGTTAAAATAATTAGTTGTTAAATAATTAATCTTGTTAATGCTAGTAGGTCAAACATTATAAAAAAACAAAAATTAAATCAGAAATAACTTTGTTAGCAATGGAAGGGGAGAAGCTGGTCTGTTAGAAGTCTAAGAACAATCAAAATGGAATGATAACATACTGTATTAAAAACTAAAACATCCATCTTTATTCAAAGTTTCTATCACATTACATTGGTTGTAATCCAGATCTTTCTCCATCAGGTTTACCCTTTAAGGAACAAAATATTTCAGACTGAGTTATTACAAATAAAAGAAGAAAAGGCTGCATTCTGTGATCAACCAGCAGTAATAATGTCTAAATATGAACCAGAATCAATAATTTACACGTATTTGATCTAGCAAGTTTAATATAGATTGCTTCTCTCATTAATCTCAAAAAAAGCCAACCCAAGCTACCATTGTAAACTCAAAGTGATTTAAATAAGGGAAAAAAGCAAACAAATATAAAACAACATTCAAGGAAGGGAAGGGAAGGGAAGGAATGAAAAGAAAGTGTGTGTCATGATATCACCTGTGTGTTTCATGATATCACTTGAAAATGCAGCAATTTTACATGTATTCCTTATTAACAATACATTCTCAGTATTTTCAATAACATCCCTTATTCATCATCTGAACCTGGTGTTATTTGCTTCTTTGTAAACCTTCCTAGATATTCACAAAAACAGTATAATTGGAAAATTATTATTTTCAATACCTAGCCAAAAGGACATCTTCTTCATAAACATTCTAATAGAATTCTGAATATAATGCATTACATTTAGAAGTGATAAATGTAGAGTTAATTCGGCTTTTTCAACAAGCACAGCTTTAGGACATTCTGAAATAAGCAATGACCAATCCCAGTTTTCCTCTTCCAAGCTTGCAAGTTGTGGCTACATCACTTTCAGTCCACCTTTGTGCTATATGTTGGAAAGAAGCTAGAAGAGATTTAAACCCCATTGCATCATCTAAACCAGGGGTGTGAAACTCAAGGCCTGCCTGGAAACAGCAAAGGACCTCCATTTTTGCTGGCAGAGGTTTTCAGGAGACCTTTGCAGCTGAAAATAGAGCTCACTAGGGCTGCAGGCGGCCCTCCTGAGCTCCATTTTTGCTGGCATAGCAGGGGTGAAATTCAACCACCTCGCACCACTTCAGGAGAGGTAGTAGAGGTGATTTGAATCAGTTTGGAGAAGTGGTAAGAATGATTTGAATCAGTTGGCCCTGCCCATGCCCACCTGCCTTCTTCCTTTTAGAGACTGAGTCCCATCAAGCCATGCCCACCAAGCCATGCCCACAGCTGCAAAATTTTGAATTTCATCCTAATGGCAGAGGGTTGCAGGAGGCCATTGCAGCCAGAAACAGAGCTCGGGAGCCTGTTTTTGCTGACACAGTGTTTGGGCCATCAGAGGTGCCCCCAACACGAGTGAAGTTGAGCTGGTAATTTGGGACTAATAATTAAAAATTATGATTAACCAAAGAAGCGAATAACAGATTAATGAAGCAAAAGAGATACATACCTAAACCATGCATAATTTATGTCACTGTTAAACAGAGCGGCAATTAAAGGAAAAACCATTTGAAATCTTTCACACGCACACACACACACACACACACACAAAACCAATACCAACTGAAAAAAAACAATGAACCAAGCAATGTTCTGCTTCATATTTTCTTTAGCAGCCTGATGTTAAGCACCCAAGCCAAAACATCACAGATTTCTGGAAAGTACTCAGAAAGTTAATAAACACAGAATCCTGGAAGCATCTTCTGCAAGGTAGAATCACTGGAAATGCTTCCTTCCTAAGATTCCTTTGGTTATGTAGCTGTCAACTAATTCATTCTCTGTCCCATGGTACTTCATGTCTCCTGCCTCTGTTGTTCCTCTTTCTGTCTCCCTACACTTTCTCCTATCCAGTTCTCTCAAAAGTGTCCCGTAGGAAGAGGTGAAAAAGGAATCCAATGCTATCTCCCCTGGAGACCGAAGATAAACAAGAGAAGAAGCTGAAACTATCTTTTGATCTTCTATTTAGAAAGACAGCTCCAATCAATTGGAAAACATAGTGTGGTAGAAGGTAGAGATAGGATGGTGTCACTTTTTTACTCAGAAGGCAGGCCTTCAGTACGAAAACCTATACACCAGTGGTGGGATTCAAAAAAATTTACTACCGGTTCTGTGGGCATGGCTTGATGGATGTGGTTTCACTTGGTGGGCATGGCTGGGTGGGCATGGCAGGGGAAGAATACTGTAAAATTCCCATTCCCACCCTACCCCACTAACCTGCTTTCCAGCTCCGTTCTCCTATGCAGGGCAACTAAGGAAGACACAGCCAATCAACTGGGACTCAGGAAGCAGAAAATAGACGGGTGCATGGCCAGTCAGAGGTGGCATTTTCCGGTTCTCTGAACTACTCAAAATTTCCACTACCAGTTCTCCAGAACTGGTCAGACCCTGCTGAATACCATCTCTACTATATACTGTATTGATGACATACCCTTTAAAAGATAAATCTGGATGGTATGTCCTTGTGTTATCAACCATCTGCTTTAGACAGAAGTTTTGTCTTGATTCTGACTTTCTCTCCTGAACACATTTTTGTTGTCTTCTTGAATGGTGTTGCATACCTGAGTAACCTCCTGACAGGTGTTCCCTCTGTGCCATGAGTTGGCCTGTCACAAAAATAGGTGAGGATAGGTATATTTAGAAGTATAGTTTATTTCCAAATCAAGTAAGGTTGTATCCTTCAAGAAGTTTCCAGAGAGACATTTTGGAGAAAATAAAGGAAACATGGAACACACATCAGAAAAATCTCAAAGGAAACAGAAGAAACTTGATGGCTCTGGGGCTTTGAAAAATCTTTTCATTGATCTTTTTAAAGATCAGGACTTGTAAACATTAATTGAATTAATTAATTAATTAATCGCCATGTTCAGGCTGGTGCTTTCAGCTTCGTGCTTGTGTGAGCAAAGGTAGCACAAAGCCAAAAGCACCAGCCTGAAGATGGCGAGTGAGATCTCATCGAATACACCAAGACCTGCATACCTGTATCTATGAAAATTTATGAAAACAC